>JANZXP010000196.1:49557776-49569945 GCA_027576715.1 Erythroxylum flavicans | reverse complement strand
TAGAGTAGAAAAGTAGCCTTTAGATATTAGGATACAACTATTGCTAGTTGTTCTTTTGGGGGACACCCTATAAAATTAGAATGCTACAGAACAAATTAGAAGGACCCTTGTTCAAGGATGACTCACACATCTCAAGAAGTGGTCAAAAAGCTTTACAACATTCAAGTATAACCAAAATATTGCAGTATGTCAGGTATTTCTATCGTACTTTTTTCTTCCTAATTTTGTCTTTTAAACTTGTATCTTTTTAAATGAAGTTTGGTAGCTTTTCTATTAATGATGTTGTTCTATTTTACTTATTTATTATTACTTTATCATACTTATTTATTTATTATGTATCTAATTATTTTATCACATTTTTATTTATCTATTTATTTTCTAAAATCTTTTTGTCACATTTACATAGCTTTTTTAAGTTTTTAATCTTTTGACTTTCTCCATGTTTTTTTTTCCTATAACCTACATCATTCATATATTGTCTCATATGCATGTAGGTCCATCGGAAACAGCCTCTTTATTATATAGGGGTAAGGTTACGTACTACCAGACCTTCTCAGACCCCGCTTTATTGCGAGATTTCGGACTGGGTGATGATGATGATGATGAAGAATATTTAAAAATTAAAACTTTGATAACTTTAATATATAAATTATCAATTTAACATGTATAATATCACAACAAAGCAATATAAATTAATTAAGATTACTCAACCATTTAAACCTTTTATATTGGTAAAGATTGAGATCAAACTATTTATTTCTAAAATTTCATGACCAAAAATGATCGAACTTTTATAATTAACAATTAAATATTTGAAAATATTCATGACATGCACAACTCTTGCATGAGTCACTTACGCATCATTTATTGTTAGCTTGACTTGTATTTATCGACATCCTTCTTTTTTTTTTTTTTTGGGAAATTATAGGTCTCTCTTGTGGCCATCAAGCATTTGCAGGTTGCTGTGTATAATAAATGCTTACTAACAATAGGATCTAAACCGTTTTGGCCCAATCAGAAATAATTATTAAAAATTATAATTTATATTTTGAAATTACACTTTTAATATATTTTATGTGAATCATTAATAATAATTCAAAAAGTTACTTGCTTTAAATAAATTATTTGATTAATTAGTAAATTGGAATTAAATGATAATTCTATTTAATTTAGATTTTACAGGTTTAATGTAATTACACTTGTGGAATATCATCGTTTAAGTCATCATAACAAAAAAAAGAAAAAAACCTTCAACTTAGATTCCAATTTAAAATTCTTGAATTAGTTGGTAGGAGAAGAAAGAAAAAGTAAGGAATAAAAAAAGATGGTCGATAATATATTATTATTAAATAAATAGCATTTTATATCATTTAAAAAAAATAGAAATCATATCTATTTCTATTTTTCTTATCGCTACAAATCATATTATAAATTTTATCAACTAAATACCTCTCAAACTCTTATCATACTTTTGTTTATGTATTTTTATAATTTATGTAAAATTATACAAACAAATTGAACACGAAATAGCAATTTATTTCAATATCAAAAGTAATAAATTCTTAAATTTTAATTTTATAATTCACTAGAAAGGATACTTTTATTTTGTAATTTATAAATTGAAAAAAGGAAAAGAAATAAAAATACAACCGCAAAACAACCAATCGAAACGTGGAATGCTGACTGGGGAAAGGAAATCACTCCGTATGATTTAAATACCAGAATGCAGTTTCACTTACTTGACCTTTGGCGCGTGCAATTACGTCTCCTTCCCCTTCACAGTGCAAGTTGAAGAGTCCAAGGGCAAGCTTCATTTAAAGTATCGTACCCGACTTCAAGCCTTCGACTTCGACGCCCCTTGTAGACCAAGTACACGGTACACAATCACATCCAGACTTAATTTGTAAAAACGGAGTGTGAAATATTCCTTTTTTTTTGTTTAAACAATAATTAAAAAAACAAATTCAAGTATTATTTATCAGTTTTGTCATTAACATAACATAGTACTAAGGGGGGAGTTTGTTTCTTTAACTCATAATAAAAGAAAGATTACTTTAACTTTTAACTTTGTCTTCTTGTTATTAATTTGATTTCTGTCTTTGGTTCTTTTTAATCTAAAGCAATTTCCTTTTGCGGAAGCACACAAAGAAGAGAATTTTAACAATTTGTCTCATCTTTCTCTAACTAATCTTCATAATTAGTAATGGCTTACTGTAAATCTTCGTACCCTACCCACAACCACAGTAATGATTGCTGCATACATATATACAATTTATTTTTATTCTATTACCTTCACCTTATAAAGCATCACCACTTCTTCTCATTTAAGTCCTCCACAAAACCGCACTTAACCAGACTTCTTCACCGTTTTCACTTCACTTCCTTTTTCTCTATTTCTAAAAATGAGTAAACCAATGAATGAACTGTGGCGACCCGACCCCAACCCATTCCGGCCACCGGAGACACCGAGAGAGCCTATGGAGTTCCTCTCCCGTTCATGGAGTGTCTCGGCTTTGGAGGTCTCTAAAGCTCTAGCACCACCACAAATGGTTCTTTCTAAGACCATGAGTGGCCTTGCTATACAGGAAGATATTGCCGGTGAACTAGAGGAGAGTGCAATCGTTTCTGGGAACCCATTTTCTTTTGCGTCTACGGAGACGTCACAGATGGTCATGGAAAGAATCATGTCACAGTCGGTGAGTATTTTTTTTTTGGTCAGAGAAAAGATCAAAAGATGGAGACAAACTAACTGGTGTTTTGTCACGTTTCTTAGTGTTTATGACGTTACAGTAAAGATCTGTGTTTTATTAGGTTTCGAACTCTTCTCTTTAACAAGTTCCGTTTTGGTTTGGTTTGACGTTTTTTTTGTAATTTTTCTGCTCTGCGAGGTGATTGGGTTGAAAAGATTGTTTCTTTCAAAATCAAACTGGCATTAACATTTGCAGTGGATTTATACAACGCTTTGCTAAGCCAATACTCTTCGGATTTTGTTTTTGTTCTTTTTTCTCTTTTCAGTTTACTTCATCTTCTCCAACTTCAATCTTTTTGGCCTCCATTTATCAGCAGTTCCTCTCTCTGCTCTAAATCTCAAATTCTATCTTTTGCTTCTCCGCTAAAGAACCCATAATTATTTCTCTGCCACACTAGTTATCTCGTCAAGATACTAGCAAATTAAGGGCCCTTCCCTCTCAGTTATCAAAACTATCATTACTATTCCTTCAAAGAAACATACATATATATAACATATACACCCCTTTTTTTGTGTGTAAATGCAGCAGGAGGTATCCCCACGCACTTCAGGGCGGTTATCACACAGCAGTGGCCCTCTTAACGGTTCCTTAACGGACAGTCCTCCGGTTTCTCCGTCAGAAATGGACGACGTTAAGGTACGACGGAAAACCTCGCTTTATCATTCATGGCTTCACGTTTCAGAAATCTTCTGATGGTGTTTAAAGATTTGATGGGTTTTTGTTGTTTTGTGTGTTTGAGTTTGTTCTTTTGCTCCTTTTGTCCACAAAGCACGATTTACTGAGCCACACTGACCCACATAGTCGTCAGGAAACATATCTCAGACTTTCTCTCAACCCAATGCGTCTCTTTAATTTATGATTACACCCTCTTCGATTGGTCGTCTGTAATATTATACATCTCTGGTCGCTTTTGAAGATATATTAATGAGTAATTTGTTATGTATATCCAAGAAATATGCTTTACTTTGTTGTAAAGAAAACTTAAATTCTTCTACTTTTTGCTTTAAAACTAACAAAAAAGCGATGAACTGGATGTAGCAAGCTCATTTGATGTTAAGTTCTTTGTTTCTTTTTAGTCTGCTCTTCGTGGTTTAGATTTACGGAACAGCCATTGACTCGGTAATTAATGCGTGTCAATTTCCAACTTTCTATGTAATTACCTAGTTAACCTTGTCCGACACCTATTGGGTCTGTTTTTACTTTTATGATCTTTAATGGCGAACTGATGTGGCTAAATTTTTTATTGGGTTGTTAGCGGTTGTTGCGTTGCTCCTTTGCTGAAATTATTTAGGCCTGTGAAGATTTCGACAGGCGTGAACATGGTGGCTGACCACCTGAACATTTTTAGAAAACGATAAAATTTATCTAATTGGCATGTACGATGAAAAGCACTTAAGAGAACGATATAGTCATTTTTTTAGGGGATAATGCTAAATTCTATTTTCCGCGTTTCTGGTATGCAGTATTGCCGTTCGAACAACCCTGTTAATACGCAATTCCGTACACCCGCCACCACACCAGGTGGCACAGTCATGACTGCGGCTCCCGGAGGGGGTAAGACTGTGGGGCGGTGGCTTAAGGATAGGAGGGAGAAGAAAAAGGAGGAGGCCAGAGCTCATAATGCCCAGCTTCATGCCGCTGTTTCCGTCGCCGGCGTAGCTGCCGCCGTTGCCGCCATTGCTGCCGCTACTGCCGCGTCTTCGGGCTCGGGGAAGGATGAACACATGGCAAAGACTGACATGGCCGTGGCGTCGGCTGCCACGTTGGTTGCTGCACAGTGTGTTGAGGCAGCAGAGGCCATGGGTGCAGAGCGTGAGCTCCTGGCTTCCGTGGTCAGCTCCGCTGTGAATGTACGCTCTGCCGGTGACATAATGACATTGACAGCCGCAGCAGCAACGGGTATGGCTTAAAACAATCAAAATTTCCTTTTTGTCAATTAAATCTCAGTACGAGCATTCGTGTTCTTCTGATCTTATTTAGTTTGGTTTCATTGTAGCCTTGCGTGGGGCAGCGACCCTCAAGGCAAGGGCATTAAAGGAAGTGTGGAACATCGCGGCGGTGATACCGGTGGAAAAGGGGATAGGTGTAGGCGGCGGCGGCAGTAATGGTAGTTCTAATGGTAGTTTTAGCGGTGAGCTTGTGCCTGAAGAGAATTTCCTAGGCATCTGTAGCAGAGAGTATCTGGCGAGAGGTTGTGAACTCCTTAAACGCACCCGCAAAGGTAGGTGTTGGTTCCATAGTTTCTTTTTGTATAATCATCGCCATGAAAGGTTCTTACATTGATTTGTTCTTTTATGATAAATGCAGGTGATCTTCATTGGAAAATAGTTTCTGTTTATATAAACAGAATGAATCAGGTTGGTGCTAATGATGTTGTCATCCAGTATTCTTTCTGTTCATTGATTTATCAAATGATTTTAATTATTTGGGCATGATGAGTATGATCTAATGAAGTGAAAGAGGATTTAAGGGAAAAAGTTAAAAGCTGAGCTGATGAAATTAATGGATCTACTTTCTTTCTTCTCCTCTTCTCTTCCTTTACCTTTAACTTTTTGAACTTTCTTCTGTGCAGGTTATGTTGAAGATGAAGAGCAGGCATGTGGCTGGGACCATAACAAAAAAGAAAAAGAGTGAGTCTTCATTTACTTTTTGTCTTCTCCTCTATAATGTGAAAACAGAATTGGAGGTGGGTCTTCTTCCATTTTTGGGATTTGAGAAAGTTAAATAGCACTACCAAAAGTCGAAAACATCTAAAGTTGTGTGTGACTGATCTTTAACCTTTTCTGAATTCTCGCAGATGTGGTGCTGGAGGTGATTAAAGATGTCCCTGCCTGGCCAGGTCGTCACTTGCTCGAAGGTGGAGAGAATCGACGATATTTCGCATTGAAGACAGTATTGCGTGGCGTGGTGGAGTTCGAATGCATGAACCAGAGGGAGTATGACCTCTGGACTCAGGGAGTCTCCAGGCTCCTTGCAATTTCAGCTGAAAAGAACAATAGGCATTTACTATAATAACTTCACATGTGATCCACAAAAAAAAAAAAAACAATTAGGGGGTGATATGGTATAATAGGAAGTGTGGTTCCTGGTGAAACATGTTTATGTTGATTTTTGAAAATATGTTTGAGCCTTATAGTTGGTTGTTGGGTACTTCTTTCTCTTCCTATGTTGTAAAAAGAAGCAGAAATAGAGGGATAGGATGAGATTATGAATTATGGGAACAAATTGAATTGTACTTTGGGCCCTTGTTCTGGTGTCTGAACTGGTAAAGTGAGAATGGTTTGAATCAAAAAAGTGAAAAACGACAACATGTGATCGCCAAGTTTTAGTTGCTCTTTCAATATTAGAGGAAATAAAAGTAGGATCTTGGACTGGGGTGATGGTCAAAAAGAGAACAAAGCAAAACGAGAGAATCTTTGCTTTGGTCATGGATTTTTATTAACAATGAAGAAGATAAGGACACCTTCTTGATTCTCTCTGTGCCTTTACTTACAAGTCTCGTGAGTTCTTCGGCTTTATTTCTAGACTCCGATTTGGGTTTTGGTCTCTCTCTTTTTAAGTCTCTGATGGAGCCGTGGCTGTCTTCTCCATGCCTTGAAAAAAAAGTTTTCGATTGGTGAAATCTATACTTTTAATTAATTAATATTTATTTCTATAAATTAGTGATCCATCCATATATTAAAAATTATGAAAATTTAAGGAATTATAATATTAATATGTAAATGATTTATTTCTTTTTTAGGATTTAAGGGGATGCAGTATTATTTTAAAACTTTATAATGTAAAATAATAAAAAAATATTAGAAAATGTCTCAGGATAATTCATAAACTTTTAACCTATCCATTTAATTTTTAAGCCTAAAAGGAGCAGAAGCAAACGTAGGTCGTGGCAGATTTAAATTGTATGGGCCGAACATGGTAATGGTGCGTGGTACCGGTCATTTAATTAAACGCGTGGCCCCAAGTTCCACAATAATTTCGAAACAACGGTCCAAAAACGCTTATACTTGCATTAATTAATCATCACGTACGAAATCATTACGAATGGTAATGGGATCGGACTTGGTAGTTGGTAACATTGGTCCGCTCTGATCTAATTTATAATTAATTAACTTAATTTTGGATTCAACAAGATTTAAATTAATTTATATGATTAATCAAATTGATAGATTTAGAATTTAAAAACTAAATATTTTTATTTTAGTGTAGTTCAAATTAATTGAACTTTGAATCAAGTTCGAATAGAACATACTAAGTTTGAATCTTTAAAATATGTGTTCAATTATGAATAATTTAGTAGTCCAAGTTAAATCAAGTTCTGAACTCGGCTTGATAGGGCTCGGGCTTGGTTTGAGGATCGATTTGACCTGAGATAATAGACCCGAGCCCAAGGTTGCTAGGACTAGAGGTAGCTTGAGCTTGGCTTGGCTCGACCAATTTGTTTTTCAATTTAAAATATTAAAATGATGTCATTTTGTATATAAAAGTCTGAGTCTCAGGAAGTTAGGATAGATTGAGCTTCAGCAGCCTGAGACTTAAGTCAATTCAAATTTATTCTGTTGACTTTGGGCTAAGTTGAGTCAGGCTCAAGTTTGGGCCCAGTTGTCATTATTGGCTTTTGGGCCTTCTCTTTCCATCGACCTCGGGCTCAAATTTCGCACCCAATATCTAACGCCAACCATACGATACTAACTACTGTGCCTTGCTTTCTCCGATGAAGTCTCGTGCGTGGCCTGATTGATTTCTCAGAAGTAAAAGAATCCTTCCTGATCCGATATTCCAAATTCGTTAACTGTTCTATACTGGGTTGATGTGTTTTCTTTTTCTTTTGTTTTGCCGTATTTGTTTGAGAGTGTCGGTTCTTTAATCCTCTGTACCGTTGTTTTTAGCTTACAAGCTGTATGATCAAAGTCCTCAACCAGCCTCATATTTCCAGTCTCTGTCTCTCACACACTTCTTCGAGCTTCACTCCTGTTCATTTCTGTAACCTTTTCATTTCCTCTGCTTTTCGAGTGCAGCAAGTCGACTACAGCTTGCTTTTGAAGTCCTTGTTAGAGGCTGAAGAAAGAAACGTGTTCCGATGAAGATGTATGGTGTTGCTTTTATCTTGTCTGCTTATTGACAGCTCTTAAATTGTTAATCTGTTGCTGCTTTTATGAGCATTCTTAATTCTTTTTTGAAGAGATGAACATTCTTAATTCTGTTGCTGGGTTTTGTGACATCTTCACCAATGGACAGAAAGAAGTACAACGCGGGTGCACTCACCAATTTTGAAGTTCTAGACTTTTTAAAGTCAAGAGGTGCTTCGAATGATTCTTCAAGGGTTATTGCTCCTGTAGCACCATCAGAGTACAAGGTCTTTTCCTGTTTTTTCTCTTTTGAAATTCTCTAGAGAAGAAGTTCAATTTGTGATGCTTAGACAAATGAGTGTTAAATTCTTGATTTTGTTGGCTACCCATGTCCAAGGTTTACGACTATTTGGTGGAAACTCCAGCCTGCTACCAAACAAGGGAGCAAATTAATGAATTCTTGGACAAATGTCAAAGGTTCAACCTTGCCAAAGCTGAGGTTCTTAACATCATCGACATGAAGCCTTCTCAATTAGTTGAAATTGACCCTGTAAGTCTGATTATTTCTTCTTTCCTCCTCTCTCCGTAGAAATTTGATGTGAGGTCTCAAATTACTCTTCTTCTTTTCTTTTCTGAAATTTTCATGCCTATACTACCTAAAAGTGACGTGCATTCACAAATTATGCACGAGAATAATGATGTTGAAGTGTGACAAAATTTCAAGAGAATACACTAAAAAGTTAACTGCAAAACTTTAAACATGTTTGAGGAGAAGTAATTGATGTTGAAATTGGTGATTGGTCGTGAATCAATTAAAATTGAAAAAAAAAAAAAGAAGAAGCTAACACCTTGGTCTTGGTGAAACAAAGAAAGAAAAATAATGAAGAATGTAGCACGAACTTCATGAATTTGCTTATGAGTTATGTATAAGATGCAAGTATACGTGAACGAAATTAGCATTAGCAATTTATACTTGCATCTATGTGTTTGTTCATGGACAAGTAGTAAGATGAATAATGAATTAACTTGGGTAGTTTAAGACTTGGAACTTTATAATGTCAAAGATTTACAAACATTATAATTGGGTTTGTTTTCTTAAACTGTTCATGCAAAAAATGTAATAGTTACGTTATGTGTTTGTTTGTAGATAAGTAGAGGAATGTCGTATTGAGTTTCATAATATGAGACTTGGAACTTTGCAATGTAAAGGTATTTTCTTTTAATGGATAAGTTGCAACAATTAGGGCAATTTATGATCATTAGTTTAAAAATTTATAAATAGAATTTCAGTAATTACTAATTACAAGTTATAAAACAATTTTCCTAAATTTAGGACAAAATAAAAGTTGCAATGTAGTAACTATACATTAATAACTGTGTTAGAATTCAAAGAGATTTTATGATTGATTTTGTAGTCTGCAAAAATAACTAGGGAAAATAGTGCCGATAGACGACTGCAAAAATTGAAATACTAGTTTATTTATCATATTATTTTATCACTTTGGAATACAAAGAGTTTATAAAAACTTCTTCATAGATTGACCTACATTAACCCCCTGTGATTCTTAGTATCACCAACATCAACCCCTCGCCTAATTGAAATTGACCATATGGGTTTTAAATGTTTCATCTTTCTTCCTCAATAACCAATTTTCTGTGAGGATTCTTTTCTTTTCTTTGATTTTTTGTCTTTTATATTTTATAAAATGTAATCTGTTTGCTTGTCTTTACTTCTTGGATAGCGTAGGAATTGGGTTCTGAGAGCCATGGTGTTATTTTCCTTATACTATAGGTGATATTTTTAGCAAAATAAACTGGTTTACGTTTCAGAGGCAAATAATTTGATGCAGACGTGCAACCAAAACAGAAGAGTAGACCAACTGAATGAGTATTGCAAATTTAACAGTACTTTCTATTCTTTGGCAGAACCTAAAATACTGCAGCATAAACCATTAGAATATTTCGCATTTTGAAATGCTAATATATAAGGACTAATCGATGAGTTTCTAGCAGTTATAATTGCTAGCCTTATGTGTTCTCAAGGATTCATCCCTTGCCAATGAAAGAGTGGCGATGCTCGCATACACTGATATTGACAAATCTCTCCTAAAAAGATGCACTGTTAAAGTAACAGATCGTATTCCTCATCTTATTAGTTTCCCATTGTTCTCCAAATTTGAAAATGAATCTTCCTACCCTCTATTTGCCAATGATGGTATAGTTATCCTATGTAAAGTTACTACTTGCTCAATGAAAAGTTGTTGCAGTTTATGGGGCTTCCAATTAATTTTTTTGTCTTGCTGATGCTACATCCTTTCTTTTTAAGGCAAGGAATTTAAAGAGGTTCTTCAAGGAGTTGAGTTAAAATTATCCTTCTGTAGCTTTTCTTGCAAATTAACTATTATTGTTTTACATATTCTCTCAAGTATTGTGAGGCCATTAATTCTGTCAGAATCCACATTGTTTCCTTACATTCCTGATTATTAGTCATTGATATGTTTATAGTTTCCAGGAAAAGTTAGCAGCAAATAAATGGTGATTTGGTTTAAAAAATATGTCGTGATGCTGAAATGTTTGATGTTGAAAAATCACAATCCGGAAAATCAATTGTGCATTTCTTACTGAAGAAAGCCAGTTCTTTTATATCTCTCCTCAGGTTGGATAAATGATCTCCTCGAAATTTTGCAACTTGCAATTAGATTCTTATCCTTTAATTTTTATCAGCTTATTGAGCAATCTGATAAGCGACTGGGAGACCGATTGGAAGAACTCGTGGAGTTAGTTAACGAGGTATTTCCACCTCCTTCAGATCCACCAAATCCTGATGTAGCAATGGCTGAATAAGAAACTGCATAGGGAGAGCATAATTACAAAAATAAAAATAAATACCCAGATGGGAAACCTGTGAATGACATTGGAAAAGAAGCTGTGGAACAGGAAGCAACGGAGATGGGGACAAGCTAATAGGAATGGTTTCTACTTGATTTTACAGAGAGAGTTAATTTCGGATATTGAAATGCTCAAACAAGAGTAGAAACGATATATTGAATTGTGTTCTGAAACTTGAAAGAACGGATGTCGAATATGTGCATGGAAATGATGGACTAACATTATATTATCTTGTTTGGTAAATTCTCGGATTTCTTCAATTGCAAAAAGTGTGCTTTGGTTGAATGTTGCTGTGGAAGTCTGGAGGCATTCACATGCCAGTGGATTACCTTTTTCCAGTTAGACTTCATGTTCAAAAATAAAATTGTTAATGCTGGTATGGGACACACTTCACTTCGGTCAGTGTTTATTCTTATCATAGGAAAGTTAGGGGCAGCCTTTACTTTATCTGAAGAATCTACTAACAAAAGAGCCTAAAGACTAAGATAGTAGTACCATACACCTGATAATACATGAATCTTTTTTTTCTGTGATTAAGAACATTTTCAGCTTTCATAGTACCATAAATCTGAAAATACATGAATCTTAAGAACATTTCAGCTTACTTTTGAAAGAACATGCACGATGCATTAAAATATCAAAAGAATCCCATTTACGCATGAAGGTGCAACAGTACAAAGAGCTTAGCTAGAAGTCTAGGAGCGATAGGACTATTGAAATTTGTATAGAGACAGAAGTAAGCAGTGTGGAAAGGCCTATCCTATACACGACCTCACCTACTCCGTCAGACCAACAAGAGTGTCAAATCAAATATCGCTTCGAAATAATTTCTCTTTTATCTCTTCTTCCTCAACAGAGAACCCGAAGCGAAGCTGCCTGAATTATAGGTTCTGAGAAGATGGCAAAGAAATGGGCGACCTGACTACGATCACCAACCCTGCCTTGCCTTGCCTGCTCTTTGCTTTGGTTTTAACATTTGAACACTCTCTTCCATTTCCTACTTTTGTCAACTTGTCTCGCTCTTTCCAGGAAATAATTGTTCGTGCTTTGGAAAATGATGAGAAATCCAAGGAATGGTTATGTGTATTTTACCATAAGCTCTGATTTTTCATTTATATGTTTTATTTGACCGTTTTGGAAATAATTTTTTTATTAATTAAAATTAAGATTACATATTATTCAATTTTTAAGATTTTATATTATTAATGAATATATAAAACCAATTAAGTTAATCTCATATAACAACTTAAGTTATTGTGGTGAAACAGTCGCTTAATATAGTATCAGAGTCTTTGTGACCAAGTGGTCGTGAGTTCAAATCCTACCTTTCACCTAGTATTTAGCATATAACCTATGTAAGCCCAAAAAATTTTTACTTGAGGAGATGTGTTAATAAATATATAAAACCAATTAAATTGACCTCACACAATAACTTAAACTATTACGGTGAAACGGTCACCT
>JANZXP010000196.1:49537542-49550451 GCA_027576715.1 Erythroxylum flavicans | reverse complement strand
TTGTTTTGCAGGAATCCTTAAGCCCGAATTCTCGTGTTCAACAGTTGTCTCCATGGATCCAAACGGCAACATACAGCCTCATCAGAATCCGGCTGAACCAGAGTTAAATTTTTAGACATTGAAACAATGTTTCAAAAACTTATTCAATGGTCACCGCCAACCGCTTTTGGTCCAGATCTTTGAGGTTGCTTTTTTTAATAAACGTTGGTTATATTTTTTTATGATATTTGCATCAATAATTGGTTTGTAGGTGAGCACTCTTGGAGTAGCCGACCTAGCTCTGAACCTACGTGCCTATGACTTTATTTCTCAAGAAATCCGTATACTAGAAGATCCTGAATTTAAAACTTTCTACACAAAAAATATTCTCTTAAACGAAGGTATCTTAAACGAAGGTATTTCTGCTTGGATGGTGATGAGCCTCATGAAAACCTTATATTTCCTTAGGAGGTTCTACCTTATGAAAACGCTCTTTAATGGAACTTTAGCTTTAGCCAGTCGTGACCAAGAAATTACCGGTTCGCTTGGTAGGCTGGAAATACTCTACTTATTAATTTATCTAGTAAACTACTGAAAGCTCATGTAGCCCATGCTAGATTAATCATATTCTGGGTCGGAAAACTGAACCTATTTGAAGTGACTCACTTCATACCAGAGAAGCCAATGTATGAACAAGGATTAATTTTATTTTATACCGAAAGTTAAAATAATAAAATAATACATTTAAAGTTTAAAAGGTTCAACAAATATTAAACCGTCATAAAACTAATTAAAGATTGAATAAAATTAAAAATTTTGAAATATGATTAAAAAGATATTATCTTTGCCTATCGAAGAATTTGAAAATTAATTAAAATTTAGTATTAAGTAAAAAATTATTTATTTATTTTTATTTTCAAAATTTTAATAATTTACTAAAAATGGCTAATTAATTAATTAATTAGTCAATTTTTAAGAAAAAAATTATGAAAATAAATTGAAACAAAAAGTTAAAAATTATTTGATTCAAAAGATTTTACGGTTGAATCGAATAAATCAAAATTTTTTTATGGATTTGAGAAATGGGTTACTTACGTAAGACACGTAAATTCTTGGGAAAACCCAACATTATGATTGAAAATAAGAAAAGAAAAAGTGGCCCAGATACATCAGTGATGTTTCTTTCTGTAAATGAAGGCAACTTAAAAGGTTTTGGTATTTTTCTCTGATCCCTCTGACCGTGGGTTCGGTAACATTTAAGGTAAAGAGGTTAGGAGCAGGTTCAGGTCTTAAACACACATGCTTTCTCTGGTTTCTGGTCTGATAAGGCAACCTAAGAAACAAACAAACAAGGTCAGCCTATCAGAACAACAGCTCTCTTTTCTCTTTTCCCTTTTCATTCAACACGCATAGAAGCAGAACAATCAGAAACAAATCAAAGATCAAGTCTTAGTTGTGATTGAGTGACATGCCTGCCTGGAAGAACAAGTAGCTCCAATCCCAATTACAAGGTATCTTACCTTAGAATAAATAGGCTACGGCCAAGGCTAGGGCTAAGACTAAGGCAATGGCCTGGAATGAATCAGTTAGAAGTGGGCCTGACACTGGGCGAAGAAGAAGAAGATTACACGGGCCTGCCTCCATAAATGATCCTGTTTTCTGTAGAGAGGCCCTTGAGGAGGCTTGTAGCTTTGTAACATGAAACAGAGGACCTACTTACTTGGTCAAGGACAAACAACGACAGCAAGCAGGCAACCAATTCTACTACTGCATGAGTTTACGTACATTGTGCACAGAGTCTTGAAAGGGACGATTCAGGCTGTGGTACTATCGAAATGGGCTCCTCTTATCCTTTTAGCTTTGTTTCTGTTTAATTTTATGAAATTGAATTGGATTTTGCGGGATGTGTTTTCATTTTCGTTTGGGACTAGACTTGAGATAGTAGAGAATCCTCCACACACATGTGGTGGTTTTGCATTTATCATAAACCTGTGAAACCAATTCTATACAGACAGAACTGCTGTCCTTAATTAATCCCAAAAGGGTAAGGCAATGAGGGAAAAGGAAAACAAACGTACATTATCACGTGCATAGAGAGGAAAGATGGTAACTTTTAGATAGGTACACTTGAAATTTAATTCGATTCAAATTGAATTTATATAATGTTCATGATTAAGAAGACGATGTTAAAATAGTATTATTTTATTAATATTATTATTTAGTGTATATGCTTTTATTTTGTATCTCTTTAATATCTTTATATAATTTTACATTTACCGTTACGTTGCATTTGGTTACTGTCTTCAGTATGCAGAGACGGAATAAGACAAAAATTTAGAGACAGAACAGAACAAAAATTAAAGACAATGAGATGTTTGATTGTGATGGACAAAATAGACAAAACTGTCTCCGTCTCAAGGACAGAAATATGTTTGGTTACAGTTAACAAAACATAAAAACAATATCAATGATTAAAATATCCCTGCAGTATAATATGATTAAAAATATATAACTCGTTGATTATTTTAAAACGAATGATTTGTATTAGTAAAAAACTTAACAAATAATAATAATAACAATAACAATAAGAAATTAATTTCGTATAATAATAATAATAATAATAATAATAATAGAAGAAGAAGAGGAAGAAAATTAATAATGATAAGGAATTTAATAATCACAATAATAATAAGAAAATTAATTATGAATAATAATGATAATAAAAATAATAATAAGAAAATTAATTTTGTATAATAATAATAGTAATAATAATAATAATATTATTATTATTAAAAATAATAATAAGTAGAAAATTTATAACAATATTTAATAATAACAGTAATAGCAATAATTAATAATAATAATATTATTATTATTATTACAAAATTTATAATACTAATTAATAATAATAATAAGGTAATTAATTTCGTATAATAAAATTAATAATAAAAATAAATAATAAATAATAATAATAATAATAGATACAAAATTTATGATGATAATGATAATAATAGTAAATTTAAAATTTATAATAATGATAATAACAATAACAATAATAATAATAATAATAATAAATTGCTTATGTAAGAAGGTAATTAATTTCGTATAATAAAATTAATAATAAAAATAAATAATAAATAATAATAATAATAGATACAAAATTTATGATGATGATGATAATAATAGTAAATTTAAAATTTATAATAATGATAATAACAATAACAATAATAATAATAATAATAAATTGCTTATGTAAGAGAGGGGTATTTCTGATATTTTCTTATATGTTTTGTTTTTATTGTTGGGACAAGAAATATTGTACTACAGTCTTAGAAAAAATAAAAAATTTACGTCATTGTGCTAAAAGGACGGAAAAAAAAATGAGTAACTACAATAAACAAACACTGCAAAACGCAAAACTTTTACGTTCCTGTTATCCGCTCTCACCCATAAAGACATCATTCAAACACTACGTTAGTATTTTTAAATTCAACTAAAATAACAACCGGGAGATTCTGCAATACTGTGGAGTCTAACAGTCCTCAAGTATAATAAAACTGTCTTCTTCTCCGACCAACGGAAGATGACAAAAGTGATATTATTTAGGTGCGGATGCCAATACCACAAATTCACAAGAGGAGGCCGAAATCTACACGTGGCGAAGTACAAACTTCTCGAACTTTGAACAATCATCTGTTTAATAAAACATAAGGAATCCACATATCCTCGCTAGAAGTTGGAGGCTCGGTCAATAGCTCCTATCATGGCTATCCAGGTGAGCTCTTTCAGTTTCACCCACAACCCTCACATGTCTCCCCGGTTCTCTAATTATTTTAAAATCTCTTCGTTGGGTTATTGATGGGGTTTTATTATGTTGGCAGGCTTGGTGCATGGATGATAGCAACGAAGATCAGAGGCTTCCTCATCACCGAAACCCAAACGAGAATGTTTCGTTGGACCAATTGGCTGGTACAATCTCGTTGTTTACCTATCTGGGTTTTCGTTAGTTTTGATATTCCAAAGTGTTTCTGAAAACCTAAGGATCATACAGGGTTGGGAGTCTTGTATTGGCAATTGAACCCCGGGAACTACGAGAATGATGAAGAGTTGAACAAGATTAGAGAAGCCAGGGGATACAGTTACATGGTATTGAAGTTTGCTGTCTGACTAATTATTTTACTTCTTCTTTATTGTCATTACATATGCAATAGAATTGAGAATAAGCAGAGGGTGGGATTTTTATATGAAAAGCTTGCGTCTTGCAATACTCAGAATCTGCTAGATTACTTTGTTCATATGGTGTACAAATTGACTGCATCTGCTGATGAGCTAGTCTTGCTGAAGTTGCCTACTAGATTGTGAGAAATTAAAATTGGTGCCGTTAGCTTTTCAATACATGGGTAAAAAAAAAACCCTAAAACAATTTTCCTTTTGGTATTCTAGTACACCAATTTTGAGTTTTTATGCAATTAGGCAGTCAGCAAACTTTTCAGCGTCCACACTTCCCACTTCCATGTTCTTAGCTCTTTCCAACTCCAACATTTATTCCATTGATGTAACGCCATTCTTGAGGTTTTGTTTGTTCCACAAATTTGGGTTGATTGCAATTGACCCCTGAGAATAGCTCATTGTTGGCGTTTTTAAAAATAATGAAAGCCTATTTTCTTTTCTTCAAGTTTCAGTCTTTTCAATTAGAAAAGAGGTTTCTAGTATTGTAATGCCAGACATTTTGTCTGGCTTATTGAAACAGAAATGTGATCAAATAGGTTTATTTGAATTTTTGTGTTTGGACAAATGGATAGGTACATAGTCTACTTGATATGAATTCCTTTCTATCACCAAGCACAGCCTCAATGTTATGGGATCTGGGAGGCCTACATGCATACCCTTCCATATATTTGCCAGATATTGCTCCTTGCCATTAAAATTTAAATGAATTTGTTACAAAATTGGACAATTGCCTTAATTATTATCATACTTTGGATGACCCATGTTATGGGCTCGTGCTTGGGATCGAGTCCAAGGACGATTCTCAGGAAAGTTAATCTCTTTTTCCTCATTTATGTTGATTCCCTCCCTTTCAGAACCTATTTTTGGTTATGAAAAACTGGCAGCACTTGTCAAGGACAAGGTCTACTGAGATTAGGCTAAATTACTCTACTCCTAATTAGCTAATTTTTATGATAACTTCTTCCTTACTTTATTGCATAACATTATAGCCTTATATAGGCCCAAAAACATAAAAGTTCCATCTAAACTAGGACTCCTAGAAAGACTCCTATTCAAGCTATTTTAGGACTCTTAGAAAGACTCCTATTCAAGCTGTTTTTATTAACATAACTATAACAGAAACTAGTGCAAAAATAATAGACTCCTACTACTAATAAAACAGTCCTCTAATAGACTCCTAAAAAAGCACTAGTCTTTGCAAGTAGTAGGTTCTTCCCACAATGCATCCATATCATCACTCCCCTCTTTAACATCGAGCTTGCCCTTAAGCTCGAACTCAGGTTATGCCAGTGATGGTATGCAAAGATATCTCAGGTTCTCTCTCCACTGGTTCCTCCCCTTCTTCCTCAGAATTTGCCATCTCAATCCAAAATAGTTGCTTACATTCGTGCCCATTGAATAAGTCTCGTCACAATTGTAGCACAACCCCTTCTCTCTTCTTTAAACCATTTTCGCTATGGTTAAGTGCCTTTCCATCGGGGTCGGAGTGCTTGCTATACTAGAGGTTATTGTTTTAGCCCCCGAGTTTACCTTACTTCCTAAAGGTGTGGCTGCACTCGCGCTGGTGCTGTTGCTACTACTGTCCAGTTGCCAAGATAGCCATAAGGTGGTGTTTCGGTAGTCTCTTACCGCTTGGGTGTATTGCATCTGCATACATTGCAATTTTCTTTAACATGCTCTTGCTTAGTTCATTGGAGCCCTAAGATTAACAGGATATTCCATCTCCACCTCGATTCGCAACCCTTCTACCAACCTAGCCGTGAATAGATTTACTTGTAGGTCTTGTGGAAGCCCTATGGTTCGAGCCAGTAGTGTTTGGAATTGGCGTTGATATTCTTCTACACTTCCTGTTTGTTTGAGGTTTGCCAATTCTCCTACAGGGTTGTTACTAAGGTGAGGGCCGAAGCACATATTGCAATGGCTTTTGAACGAGTACCAATGCATCCCTGGTTCTTCTTTTCCAAGTTGAAAGAACGACAGTTGGCCCTCCCCCATTAAATGAAAGGTAGCCAATCTTACCTTCTCCTCCTCCGTTGTTTGTTGCCTTAGGAAAAACTACTCACACCTGTGAAGCCAAACCAACGGATCCATCGAGCCACCGAATGCTGGAAATTCCATCTTAGTATATTTAGGCACCATTTCTACCCCGATACCCCCATCGGTCCTCTCATCCCGTGGTGGGGGTGATGATGCTTGATGCTCGCTTGCTTTTGCACCTTCCAACCTTGCAAGCATGCGGATAATCTTTGCATATTGAGCCTTCAATTCTTGCTGCTCCATCTCTAATGCCCGTATCCTTTGATCCATCTGCCAATCTACAGAAGATTGTTCTCCAACTAAATGGCCTGTTTCGTCCATGTACTCTTGCTATGGGCCCGTGCTTGGGATCGAATCCAAGGATGATTCTCAGGAAAGTTAATCCCTTTCCCTTTATTTACGCTGGTTCCCTTACTTGTAGCACCTATTTTTGGTGATTAAAAACTGGCAGCACTTGTCAAGGACAAGGTCTGCCGAGATTAGGCTAAATTACTCTACTCCTAATTAGCTAATTTTTGTGATAACTTCTTCCTTACTTTAATGCATAACATAATAGCCTTATATAGATCAAAAAAACATAAAAGTTCCTCCTAAATTAGGACATCTAGAAAGACTCGTATTCAAGCTGTTTAAGGACTCTTAGAAAGACTCCTAGTCAAGCTGTTTTTATTACATAACTATAACAGAAACTAGTACAGAAATAATAGACTCCTACTCCTAATAAAACACTCCTCTAATAGACTCCTAATAAAATACTCCTCTTTGCAAGTAGTAGGTTCTTCCCACAATGCATCCATATCAATCCATCTGAAAGTTCTGGATTTTTCTTTCATCTTTTGTAAAGAATCTTCTTTTTATGACTGACCGGAAACAGAGCGCAAAGCCTTATTCCAGACTTTGGAAAAATCTGTAATGTGCTAATGATCTGCATAAATTCTTGTTTATAGCTGTTTGGCTTGTTCTTGATCTCTACAATACCTTCATTTAAGTAGTAATAGATCCTGCCAATGATGGATTCAATGTTACATCAAATATTTGAATCTTGCAGGATTTGCTTGATCTATGTCCAGAGAAAGTTCCTAACTATGACGAGAAGTTGAGGAACTTCTACACAGAACACATTCATGCTGACGAAGAGATTCGCTATTGCCTAGAAGGGAGTGGATACTTTGATGTCCGAGACAAGAACGATAGGTGGATCCGAATCTGGATTAAGGCCGGTGATCTTATTGTTTTGCCAGCAGGAATCTACCACCGGTTCACTCTTGATACCAGTAACTATGTTAAGGTAATTTATGTCGTTACTCTTGATATTAGCAGGAATAATGTAGTTAATTTGAGCTGTTGATTGATGGTTTTTTTGTTTGCTTTGTAATGCAAACAGTTAATGAGATTGTTTGTGGGAGAGCCAGTGTGGACTGCGCATAATCGTCCACAGGAAGAACATCCAGCAAGGAAGGAGTATATTAAGAGTTTGACTGAGAAGGTTGGATTGGCACTTGAAGCTCATTAAGTTTCTGGACGGATATCTGGTTTATTGTGATGTATGATATGTACTGAAAACTTGAACTTCGAGAAGAAAACACTCATTGTTACATCTGTAATGTATATGTTTTGTTGGGGAAAATCATGCAAGGATGCATAACGTTGTCGAACTCCTGTAATAAAACAATGGGTACAAACCAACCAATAGCATTTATCTACATATTTATCACTCTTGCAGAGACTCTGTGAAAGGTGCAACCTTGAAACATGCTAGCAATTCCTAGCTCGACTTGCTCAAAACCTAGTCAAGCTTTAAATCATTTCTGTGTTCCGTTTACATCATTGTCATGTAATGGGAACACAGAAATGATCCTTGAGTCATTGCCAGTGATCCACAGGTTTAAATTGTGGTCCTTGATTTCCTTTGAATGAAAATAGAAAAAAGGTGACTCACATTCCTATTTTTTCAATTCAAAAGACGTAAATTCAAAGCCATCATCAACTTGTTAACCTCGTCCAAATTCAATCTTTGAAAATCGTTTCTGAACAAGGAAAAAAGAAAATTCTGGAAAAAGATTTAATTACATCATCTTTTCCTAATAAAAAAGATACTATTTTAACAGACAAAATGAAAATTTCTTATTTTATTGTTTTCAATATAACATTATTTTAATTATGAAAATTTTAAATTTAAGAATATAAATAATCTCATTTTAAAAAATTAAACAAGAATTAGGGCTTCAAGAGAATTCAGCTACTTAAACTGATCAGTTCGAAATTAATTCTTTATCAAGTTTATTTTATAATCTTCCAATCATAATAAGCTAATAATTTAGGGACTGGGTAGCAAATAGTCAGATATCCATTTCCCTTGATCTTTGTGTCACCACCAAGCTCCATCACCAGTCACCACATAAGCTTCGGCCCACACGAGTCACAGCCTCATCTCTTGTGAAAGGACAATAATGTCCTTCTATCTACAGGCCATCCCGAGCAATTAATCTAGCGGAAAACTACCGCTCTGTTCGTTAACCAGAACGGTCAAAGCAGTCAGAAACAGACAAGGGTGTTTTCGTCATTAAGCTCGCTTCCCCTTCACGTTTAAAACACCACCAGTCTAATTCTTGTCTTCCTCGCGTTGCCACAAAGCAGAGAAGGAAGAAACAGAGAGATAAGAGAGAGAGAAAATGGTTGCTCCGGTGAAGGTAATTTCGTTTCGATTTAATTTGCGATGCAAGTTCTCTTCTCATGTATAGAGATTAATTAATGACTTTTTTCTTGGTCTTAGATTTCTAGTTTTGTTTTTTAATTTTGTTTTTGACGTCTTATACTTTAGTTGTTGGATGGGATTGAGACTAATCCTTGTTTGATGATAACTGAGCTATACCCTCGTTGGTATGTGAATCAGTGAACTATTTTATGATATTTAATCTTGGTTTTGTTTACTTTGTAATTTAACGCCAGCTTTTGTTGGCTACTCATTGGGTTGCTCTGCTAATTCTGGGCTTTTTCATGCAAAATTCTGTGAACCATTTAGTGTGTAAAATTTTAGATGGTGAGTTCTTTATGCTGTTGTTGTCACTTGTCATATTGAACTCTCTTAAATCATTATTCTGGATACCTGGGCTGTTTTTCTTAGTCACCATCATTCTTTTTCCATTTTAGCTGTCCTCTTAAATACCAAACACTTTCTCTAGGCTGCTTCCCGGTCCATATGGCAGCCTGGGAAACATCACGTAACAAAGTTTCCTACATCCCCTGGAATTTGTTTTTGCCTATGATAGTGGTTAATTGTTGTATTTTTTTTTCATTTGGATATCCATTTAGTAGTTTCAGGGGTCCATTTTGGTGTAGCATAGATGATATACGTATGTGGTTTAATCAAAGCATGAACCTTGAATCTCTAGTGCCAAGAGTTAGATTGGCTTATAAGAATCAGTATTGTGGTCATGGTCTTGACGAGTTGCAGAATATTCAACCGAAGAAAATGCTATTAAGTTTACAAGGCTGTATTTGAATTGGAATTGCGGATTTTTATAGCCTCATTTTATTGTTTGTACATCACTGTTTGTCTGTGGACCCTGGACTAATAACAATTTATTGCTTTGGTTACAAAAGGATCCTAGAGAAGAAGTGATTCAGGCATGGTACATGGACGATAGTCAGGATGATCAGAGACTGCCCCATCACAAGGATCCTAAAGAATTTGTGACTCTGGAACAGCTAGAAGGCAAGTTTTTCCAAGAGAAAAACCAATGTAACATATTTTTGCAAATTGCAACAGGTGTGCTAGATAGTTTTCATGAAATGCTCCTTGTATCTTGCAGAGCTTGGTGTTATTAGTTGGCGATTGGATGCTGACAATTATGAAAATGATGAAGAATTGAAGAAGATTCGTCAGGATCGTGGATACTCCTACATGGTTAGTGAAACTTTAGTACTTTGTTTGTTTATCTATTCTGCTAATAGTTATTGTGAAAAATTAGTGAATGCTGAAACCTGTAGTTGGGCTTATCTTTTGGTGCTGATTTTTTGCCTCAGTTTTTATTATTCTTTCTGAGTTGATTCTTTCTGATTCTTAAATTCATATCCCAGTAGAACTAAAAGGAACAATTAAGTAATTCTTTTCTGTAGGACTTCTGTGAGGTTTGCCCTGAAAAACTACCAAACTATGAAGAGAAGATAAAAAACTTTTTTGAAGAACATCTTCACACTGATGAAGAGATCCGTTACTGTGTGGCTGGAAGTGGTATGGATGGTTTGGTTTTCTTGTTATTCCCTCGAGTTTACTTATCCATTTATGCGTCTTAATATTGAATTTATGTGTTTGCGAGAAAGGTTATTTTGATGTTAGGGACTGTAATGACCGCTGGATTCGCATAGCAGTGAAGAAGGGTGCAATGATAGTCTTGCCTGCCGGAATTTACCATCGTTTTACTCTGGATACAGATAACTACATCAAGGTATATGTTATACACTGTATGTGAGAGACTTGTATTTTATTGTGCACCATTGTTTGATTCATGTAGGAAATGAAGATGACTAGGATATTGAGAGGTCATATGTAGCTGGTCGTGGGCAATTTATTAATGAAAATTTGTTACTACTGCTGTTATTCACACATCATCAGCGGCAGTGTTGGTCAATCCTACCGGCACCCCGCATATGGAATTTGTGGTTCTAGATGCACTTTGAACAATTTTTTGGTATTCTAGCAGTATACATTTACTATCTTATATGAGATATACAGAACCTAAGTCAATTCCAAAAACATATACTGGAAGATCTGTTAAAACCATTGGTTTTTCAAGTGTCTATGAATCTATATACTTCTTTTGGATTCATTCCAAAGTAATTGTGTTCATGTGCCAAGCCTTTCCCTAAACTGGAAACTGATAATGAACCCTTGCATATTTTTATAGCTTCTATGTATCTCATTTAAAATAGTTTCTGACAAGAAGACGTCATGCAGGCCATGCGTCTATTTGTTGGTGACCCAGTTTGGACTCCATACAATCGTCCACACGATCACTTGCCTGCAAGGTAAGGTTTTGGTCTTTTCTTGTCCAATTTCCAGGCACTAGGAATTCCAGGTGAGGCTTCGAGTCTTAGGAAGGGATCTAATTGTACAGGAAGGAGTATGTCCAGTCTTTTGTGCAGAAGGAGACTGCTGGCCATGCTGTTGGTGCCACGGCATGAGGTCTTACCTTGGCTTTCTCTTCTCTGAACTAAAGAACTTAGTTGGCTTCAGTACTAATGCCCATGTTTGTACCTTACATACTATGCTTTATGGTGACTGCGTATCCATTTGTCTTGTATACCTGCAACTTATGCAATAACTTGATACGCTATCTTATCCTTTGGCATCTAAATAAGAGAGTTTCATTTAACTTCCGTGGTGGCACATCACAAAATTTTCCGTGCCAATCGAATTTGGATTTTCATATTTGATAATGAATGATGGGGATTTTGTTCCCTCGGATGTTTATATCGGAGATTGATCATATCGGAGCTTGATCACCTGTTCTATATGCCCAATGCCTACCTTGTGCCATCTATTATCAGCCGCACATTTTATTTATTTATTGTGAAATGTATTGCTAACAATAAATGGCAAGAGTAGGCATGGCGCATATGGAATAGACGATCTTCAGCCGTTTATATCTTTGTACGGTAAAATTTTTATAAATTAATATTATTGAGATTATGATATTTTATTATTTTATAGAGATATTAATTAACTGATAAATTAATATTTATTAAATTAAAGAGATTTTTATAATTGATTGAATTTAAATTTTGATTACATTAAAAAGCATTGTATCTTAGAAAAATTTATGTTTCATATTAATTGAATGAATTTAAAACATAGATTTATTGGACATAATATTAATGAAAGTTAATAATTAATGTTCATTGTTTCTTAATAATTAAGTATTATTCATTGTATTTTTACTAAAAGCATTTAATGTATGTGTGATGGAGATATAAAATACTTTATAAATAAGATAAAAAATTTCTTGAAACGACACCTAATAATGGCTCCTCATTTAAAAGGTGTCACAAAATTAACAATGACGGGTCAAATACGTAAAGAATTATGTGAGTACAAGAGAGATCATTTGGCATGCACTCAAAAAAATTTGCAGTTGTGACTTGAAGGAAAGTTTTATTTGAAAGTTAATCAAAATGATACATGTTCAGAGGTCCAGAGTTTAGAAGAAATTGTGACTACTATCCTTGAAAATAATGTTGATGATGAAGTTGAAGACGATACAGTACTTTGGAACCAGTTACGCTTAAGGAATCACTTATCGCATCTAGAACTCTTAACAATTTTTTGGTGTAGTTTGAGAACACAACACTAGAAATTTTGGATGCAATAAGAAAAATTAGAGATGAGCTCCAACTAGACTTAAATTTTAAGGAAAAAAACAATACTAGTATCATATTTTATTAAATTGTCTTAGTTATATTTGTGTAAGTTTATATCATCATCGCCCAGTCCGAAATCCCGCAATGAAGCGGGGTCTGGAGAGGTCCGATAGTACGCAGCCTTACTCCTACACAGTAGAGAGGCTGTTTCCGGTGGACCCACATACAAATGAGACAAGATACGAATGATGCAGGTTACAAAAAAAGGTAAAACTAGAACGGAAAACAAAATCTATGTAACTA
>JANZXP010000196.1:49523736-49537442 GCA_027576715.1 Erythroxylum flavicans | reverse complement strand
ATAGCTGTATAGGGATAAAATAGGAAGGTGTTTGAGTAGAACCTACAGCTTTAACAACTGTTTGAGTCCCATTAGCTAAAGTAACAAGAGGAAAATATGTAGTGTTAGTAAAGTGTGAGAGCAAATGTGGGTTACCAAAGATATGATCAGAAGCGCCAGAATCAAGTATCCAAGGGAAAGACTTAGTGAGGCAAGCTACAGAATTACCTGAATAAGCTATCGAAGCAACGGAGGAGGAAGACTGCTTAGCTGCCTAATACTTAAGATACTCTTCATAATCAGTACCAGTCAGAGTCACCAATGGCTGAGTAGAGGACTCAGACTAAAGGTCAGACTGATCAGTATGAACAACATTAGCAGGTCAAGGTCGACCATGCAATTTATAACATTAATCCTCAGTATGTGCCCATTGACGACAATAACAACGTTTGGGTCGACCACCACGATCCCCCTGCTCTGCTCTATTGGTACTCTGAGACTAAGAGGCCAAAGCAGAAGAATTAACTGAGGGGGATCCTATCATGATGCTAGGTGATGAAACACGCAATAAGTGAGCAAATACTTCATCCAAAGAAAGTACTATAGGACTTGCCAAAATCTGATCTTGTACTGAAGTGACTCGCCAAAATCTGATCTTGTACTGAAGTAAGTTCATGACTGATAGTAGTAAGAGTAAGAACCATAAAAAATTTATGTGCAAAATCTTCTACTGTAGACTTACCAGTAGGTAGTAATAGGTTGAATTCTGTTTTCAGGGAGGCCATTCTACCAAAAAATTCAGACATGTTCATGTCTTGTTGTTTGAGATTAACCAAATTTGAGACTACAGAATACAATCTCTAAATATCGTTACTATAAAGTAATTTCGCCTTACTCCATATCTCAAGTATTGTATGCCTTATAAATAGGGTGGAGTTGAGGATCAATTGTTTGCCATAACATACTACATAATAATGCATCAATTTGAGCCTAAGCAGATTCATTTGTTTCAATATCCTCAACCCTAGTAGTTAAGTGATCGGCTAAGTCTTGACCCATACACCACAATTCAACAAAGGCAGCCCATGAGGTATAATTAGAACTACATACTAGTTTCTCTATCGTAATTGAGGGAAGAGAAATAAAGGGAAAAGCACCTGATTGAGAACTAAAATCTATAGGAGCCATGAATGGAAAAACCTTTGAAAAAAATTAGCCGGTTCCGGCGACTGTCCGGCTAATTTTCCAATGATCTGATGATGAACAGAGGGAAAAATCAAGGAAATCAACTCACTGGTGACTGCTAAGGTAGTTGGCACCGGCGGTGACCAGTCACGCTCACCGGAGAGAGAGATCGGTAAGAGGGCAACTTCCTGCCAACTTCCAACGACATTTTCCGACGGCGAAATCAGTCGTGGGCTATGGGAAATGACAAGTGAGTGGTGACGGTGAGATGGGACGCGCGCCGAAGAGGGAGATCGGAAAACAATCACCGAGGAGACGAGCGGCGCGTGAAGGCACATGGAGCAGCTACCGACAGCGCAATTCTAGGGTTCTACCAGCGAGTGAGAGAGGAACAAACTAGTGATGTTAGATCTTTGATCTAACACCAGATTAACAAAGTCTAAATCTCGTCAGAGATTGATCAGAAAGCAATCGGAAAATTTAAAACCCTAGCTCTGATACCATGTGAAACTCAGAGGAATTTGATATTTGTATTTACTATAAGTTAAAAAATACATGTATATATAATTGATGTCTAACCCTAGAAAAGGAAATACAATCAATAGTAGTAAACTCCTTCCTATTTTATCACTACACAGCTATATACAACTCAATAGTAATGTTAAAAACTAGAAATTTCCACTATGAAAAGCTTTTACCAAGCTTATAAATATAAAAGCCCTCTCAATAAAATATAAACATAAACAACAGGTAATACATGAAGCCATTAGGGTAAATAATTGCTTTTAGGTTCTTCCACACCTTTAGGGGATCTTGTTAGAATGGTCTTTTCCTTATTAAGGATATAAAGGAAGCCAAGCTAACTTTCAGAAGAAATTGGGAAAAAAATCAAAGTACAAAATTAAACAAGAAAATATTGCAGAAATCAATTGATTTTATACCTGCTTTAACAAAATCAGTGTATTTATATTGAGGTTCCCCTTTGTGACCATCTTCTGTAACTGGTGTATACATAAAGACCAAACTAGAACCAATATCATGTATAGTCAGCCTATACTCCTCATCTTCTGCACCAGCAATAGCCATTGGACTGCTATTCCATCTTCTCCTCAGCCAACTGGAGATAAAAAGTAACAAAGTTTTTGTACACTTTAAATAAAGGAAAAGACACTCATGTGCATGCATGTCCTTGCATCAATGTAGGCATATCCTGCAGCGTTAGACAACATTCTCACCTGGAAACACCTTTCCCTGGAGTTCCACCACACCATGCTACCTCAGCACAACCCCTAATATTACTTCCTTCCACCAATTCCCCGCTCACTTCCAGATTCAAGACCTTTGGAATTCCACTTCCTTTTGCAATGTGGACAATGAGATATAAAGACACAATATGCGAAACAAAAATGAAATCAACTTATTAGCTTAAGCTACATTCATGAAGGAGGCCATATTATGAGAATATGTTGTATGCATGTACCAATTGGTTCACATTTTAAGAGTTTGCCGTTTGGCAGAATTTACCATGCCATTTGAATGTGGATTATTAATACAATCATCTCTATATGAAAACATTCACCTCCGCAATTCATGAACTTCAAATATAATAGTAAGCTTACCTCGCTGAACTGGTGAAGTTATCGCAAAAACTGCGGGATATTCTGTTTCTCCTAAAGTAGGAGTACAAACCACTTTTAAAATTTTACCAATGTCTTCATGCTTTGGCCAGTAGACCTAATCATACATGATGGTATTAGCCCAAGATATGATGAAAACAGTATTAAGCTTCTATTCAAAATGTCAACCAATATAGATATCTGAGCATGAACTAATTACCTCGGCTATTGCATTAGGAATTTTAACAAAATCTGACAGTGTCCTTTCCCCTATAAACCATTGATACCGTAAGACTAAAGGTGGATCGGCACTGAAACCACAATCTTGATCAAAGCTGAAGTGGCAACGACAAGCGTCTTCTTCGAAAGGTTGATCAACAGCTACATCCTTTAGCACATAGCCTGGTGGGTAATGTTCTTTCCATTGATCAAAAAGAAAAAGAATGGTGGACTCTGTTCAATAAGTCACATTCGGAGTTAGCCAAGGAAAATTGTTAGCAATGCAAGTTGTCAAGGAACCATGCAACCCAAAAGCTTAAGTGATGGCCAAGGCCCAAGAATGGATTGTATGCTATCATAACACACCCCCTCATATAAAATGTAGAGAAACATAATGCGCCACAAATCTACAACAACTGAGAGCAACATGACTTGAACTTGATCCTTAATCATACAAGACTCTTCATATATTGTCAAGAAACCATTCAACCCAAAATGAAGCAAAACAAAAAGTATCCATTACGAAGTACTGATGCACTACACTCATTTGAACATAATGGTGTCTAGTTTTAAATCATAAGAATCTTAATGTCATAAACTTTCATATTCCTAGGACTTGAATCCTATACATAATGTTCCATATTGTTTCATTAGCATCGTTATTTTGTTGAACTGTAGAAGGATTGAGAATAGTAAGTTTATTTCAGGAAAGGGCAATTTTTATTTATCAAAAAACATGCAATAAATTTTTGTAATTGATTTCACAGTCTTTTTATGTTACATCATAAAGAAACATTCAATTCAATTGTAGAAAATGTCATAATTTGACAATAACCATCAAAACCCTCATAGAGACTAAGCAAAGACTGACATTTTGCAATTTTCTACATTTGCCTAAGAAATTTATCTCGTACCAAATCTCACATTGTGGTCAAAATTGATATTATTTCGTTTTTTTGGTGGAATTTTAGCTGTAAGATCATTTATACTGGCTATTTTATTAATTATTGCTCATCACAATGCATCAAGTAAATCTAGCCCACCTCCATTTTTATCCTCTAATGAATTGAGAAACGTCATAGCTACAGCATACATCAGAACTAGTATCTCCTGAATATAGATTGAAATAACAATTGCATATGACAAGATCAAGCAATTTACTCACGAAAAGCTCTTATATACTATGTTTAGTCGTCCCACCCACAAACTTGGTCAAAAAGCTATGTAGTTTCAGTTTTATGGTCACAAGTAAATAGAAAAAAAAAAATTTGCAAAACAGAACCTGCTGCTTTATCGGGATGACAAAAGTCCCAACCATCTCTAAGACACAACGCTGTGTGAGCTGGATAGTGTTTGGCAATTGCAAGCTCCTCCCTTGAAAGATCTATTGAGATTAACCATATTAGAGAGGAAGAAAATGGAAAACAAAAGCCACCCTCAAGGATACACAAAACACCCACTTAAGTGGGCACCAAATGTTAACCAAGGAGGCAAGGAAAAGAAAAAATACAAAACAAATAACAGAAAAACTCAGACAAAAGAAGCAAACTGTACCATGAAAATATTCCAAAAAGAATTAAAAGAAAATAAGAGAAAAACTTGAATACAACCTCGGTCGTTGAACTTTTTCAATGTAGGACCAACAAGCAAAATGGAAGCTGCTTCTAAATGGGGCATCTTCAAAATTGGATTCTCCTCAACACGCAAATGCTGCGGCAAAGAAGAATAGTTTCAAATATACAATTGTACCAACCTAATAGAAGAAAGAGAATGATGTTCTTTTACTACTGCTTTACTACGTAATAGACCCATTACATATTTTCCTCCAACTACAATGGCACTAGAAGGCAAATCAATTGCATGTCAAACCTATAGTATTTAGACTTTGAGATCAACACTTTTGGTTGAATGATTAGTAAACAACATCTTTCCCTTTCCAAGCTTTTCAAGGCTATAGTAGATCGTCGAAGTCTCTATCCTATACACCATCATCTTATGAATAAACCTAAAACTCCATTTTTATCAAGCAAGATATGGACCAATTCGAGGTGACAGGATTATTAGTGGTCAAGCCTGGATCAAGACCATTCAAATGATCCAGTTATAGTTTATATCACAACATTATGCAGCATCCATTCTATTCATATAGCCAAACTAAGAAAGTCATAACAATTTTATGTATCTCACAGTAGTACCAAGTTAACTTGAACAATATCAATCTAATGCATAAATAGTAGCATAGAAAGTGAACCTCACTAGATTAGCAGAAAAATGGACCACTATTAACGTCTTCAATAAATATGCCTTCAGAGTTTTTTGTCAAAAAATAAATAACATAAAGCTAACCTCAAGGACTGGTAGATATGGGAAGCCTTTTAGAGTCGTTATCTTGTTTTTGCTTGCAGCCAATACCTATATGGAAACAAAAAGATATTGACTTAACTTTGACCTGATAAACCAATATCAAGTAGCTTGCTACTGAACAGCAGACAAACCTGAAGACGAGGTTGACTTGCCATTGCAAGAGACTTCAACTTATTTTGAGCAACAGAAAGAAACTGCACAAGAAAGCAGAGAATAGAAATTATTGCGTTCATCAGATGCTTACTATTCCATGTTGAATCACAAAACAATAGAGCTGATTAGCAAAATAATCCAAATGAGCACTAACCTCCAGGTTGGGAAGCTGAGGAAGACTTGCGAGTGATGTTATTTGGTTTCCAGCCAGATATAATTGCTACAAGTGATATACACATAAATTTCATCTAAGGATGCCTGCAAGGGACATTCTATACCTTGTAATGAAATCAGAGAGAAGAAGAAAGAATAAAAGAGAACCTGCAGGGCCTTGCAATTCTGAAGAGGTTCAAACCCAGGCCCTTTAAACTCATTGAAGCTCAAGTCAAGGACCTGCCAGAGAACAGTTATACCAATCAATATTACAGCTCCAATAAGCAAAAACATTTATTCTTTAACAGAGTAGACATGCTCAATAAGCATGTACAGGAGCTCATAAATCCTTAAGATTAATCTGCAACAATATATATAAACAAAGCTCAAGTGTCCAATAAATACTTTTAGAAGCATAAAAGAAGAAACAATTTCATTCTTAGGGTGTTTAGGTTCTGAAGATCATACAAATCCACAGTTATAAAGAAAACAATTGAATCATCAAATAGCAAACCTTCACTCGTGCTAGTATCTCAATTCCTTCCAGTGTAGACAAGAGATTATCTCTGAGATAAACAAACTGTCATATAGGTTTGTCAGTGAAACAACTACAGCCAGAAATATCATTATATTGTTAGCACAACACTTACACATAATATACTGGGATTTTACCTCCAAACTTGATGACAATTTCAACCCACTACCATTCAGACTACGCACCCTATGGCCCCTAAGATCCAATCTCTGGTACAGCAAGAGAACAGCCAATTGGATTGAGGAAAGAAATGGTAAAACATATAGAGCATAAGTAATGTTGAATATGCTCCCAAGCACATATCAATCTCTCAACAGCACATCTAAGTATCATCTGACACAACACATCACCCTTTTTTTGGCCCAAAATTTACGCTAGACAACAAGGAGTAGTAACTTCTCTTTAGTCCCACCCATCCATGCCATGCAAAGAGGAATTTAATTCCAAAATATTCTACCATTAATAAAAAAAAATTACCAACTACATGACTGGCACATGCCACATGAAACACCAATTTTCGTGATAGAATTTTTATACCTACAAAAGTTTTCGAATATTGAACTCCAAAAATCTGTCCAAGTGAAGTTCCAAATATTGGCTTTATCCTTGCATCCATAGTGCTTTCACTTTATTTAATATTATTCGCCAACAAAAATCATAATTATGCTTGCATAATCTCAGACTACAAAAATCTGTCCAACTGAATTTTATTTGCCAACCCTTGTATCCATAATGCTTTCAATTTATTTAAGATGATTTTCCAATCAAATCATAATCATGCTTACATTATACGAATATATTTATGAAACCAAATTGTTGCATGAATTCAAATCAGTAAGCTGCTTTACAAATCAGCCTTGGAATCCTTTATGGCAAAACAGTGTGTTCTCAGACATGAATGATATCCAAATTTAAGGGTCACTGATGATGCAACTAGTACAATCCATGTGCAACAGCAAAGTTGTGCTTACCACATCATCGCTAGCTTTGATATCCACTTGTGGGAGGACAATGAATCGAGAATCCCGACTTTCAGGAGTGCCCGCTTTCTTCTGTCCAAAGAAGCTAGAGTTTCTATTCAGAGATGTTGACAAAGACCCGGTTCTTGATCCACTAGAAATTGAGGGTGATCTAACTGATGGAGAAGATATTTTTGAAACTGTCTTTTTGCCCATACTACTCCCAGTACTCTCCAACGAAGTAGAAGTGGTCTTCTTTGAAGAAGAGATAGACAGTGATGGCTTAACCAAAGGTTTCCTGACAGTATCTGATTTACTTGCGTCAGGCAAAGTTGATGTCCTCAAGCTCTTATCTGAGGGTGACTTAGGAACTGACTTTCGAGTCTCAGAACTACTTGTTCGGGTTCGGGAATTTGTAGCAACAGAAGGCAAGGAACTCCTCCTAAGCTCTGGAAAGGACTTCCTCACTGGATGAGAAACAGCTGTAGTCACTTTCCGTGTAACATTAGCCAAATCGTTTTGCTGTTTAGTTGCAGAAATTGACTTCTCTGGCAATCCTCCAGTGCTGTTCCTTCTAGTGACTAGAACTGAACTAGTATTCTGGGATGAAACAGCCAGAGATGGTTTTGTCATTTTTGAACCAGAATCTGGACTGCTTTTGGTTTCGGTTCTCTTTTTGATAGAACCAGTTGGTGCTAAAAGATTTGATGTTGCTAAAATAGTAGGCTTTATGGTTTTAGAAACCCTTTTCGTGTGTTCCTTAGAAGTGACAGAGGACTGTTGATCTGAAGTTTGGGACATCTGCTTTAAGTGCTCACAACGGGAAGATTCCGAGTCCTCCATTTTAATTTAACCACTTGTTCTGGTAAATCAAGCACAACTACTAGCACAAGTAGCCTGATGCAACCACCAGCGTAACATCATAATTAACAATTAGAAATATGCTTTCGCCAATGCACCCTTTTGTTCCTGAGAAAAAGTAGAAAATTGAAAGAAAATAAAGAAGGAAAGAACTCTAAAGAAAACAGTTGGGTCATGCAAAAACCAATTTACAGCACCTTCATGTATCATAAATTGATATTATAAACCCCCAACAAATAATATCTTCATGTCTAGGTGTAGAAAAACAAAAGATTCCTTTTCCTTTCTTTTGCGCTAGCAATGAAGAAAGATGAAGGTTGTTGAGAAAATATATTTACATAATTACTAGGTGTAAGTTTATATAATTATTAATTTATGATAATAATGGAACCTTATATTTACATAAGGATATTTTGAAAATATATTATCTTATTATCTTATCGAAATTTGTTAAATTTTCAACTAATTCAAGTCGAGACCAGAGAAAAATATTATCATAGAGAGTTTATTAATTTACCGAGTATCAATTTAAAGAAGTTCTACTGTATTAAGACTCTAACTAGAATTAAATTAGTGTGGTGTTTGTTTTAATGTTGTTTAAATTTTCTATATTGTATTTAAATATAATATTAATAATTATATCATGCAATTAATTGTAATGGTAATTAAAATTTTACTATTTTATGCGTGAAGACGCAAAAAAAATCATATTTTTTCAATTGTAAAGGCGTGAACGATATTTCAAAATGTAAGAAAAGAAATTCAAAATCTATCAACAAGTTATAATTATTAATTGTAACATACAAAAATTTGAAAAATGTTTTTAAAATAATATATTTTGCATATAGAAAATTAGTACCCGTTATGTATTGTAGATATACGTAGAACATAATGACATAATAATTTTATTATCATATTAAATATGAAAAATGTCGTAATTTAACCTTTATAATACTGAATTGTATCTTAATTTATAATGACAAAATAAAAATAGCTTCTGTTGTACTGTGTCATATTATGAAAATAAGTATAATATTTTTATAAGGATAGTGACTTTGCTCCCTCTTTTACATGAAAATTTATATTTTCAATTATAAAGACATGAATGGTATTTAAAATGTAAGAAAAGAAGTAAAAAAATTTAACTATTAACTCTAATGTACAAAAATTGATAATATATTTTAAAAGAATATATTGTAAAATATAAAACAGTAATACTCTTTGCCGAACCTAGTATAAGAATAATTATAATAAATATTAAAATTATAATAAATATTAAAATATTTCAATATCAAATATCAAATATTTTATTGAATTGCACTTTTTTAAAATTTAGTTGGCATACTAAAATTTTAATATTTTACAAATATATTTTATACCATAGATATATATGTAATAAATAATTATATGATAATTTTATTATAATTACATATATTTAATAATACAAATGAAATTATGTCATAATTTAACTTTTATAACACTAAACTTTATCTTGGATTATAACATAATTTATATTGTAACCACAAAATACAACATATATAAATATAAATATGTAAATTTCTTTAGGTCAATTAACACCAACATCAAAACCTTTTTCGTCGCCTTAATAATCAATCTTGCATTAGATTTGGTGTTTGTCGTGTCTTGATTGCGTTCTAATTTCTACACACATCGTCTCTCTCCCTCTCTCTCTCTTCCCTCCCTTCTCCATAGTTCTAGCGTCGTCCCTGTCCTGTCGCTGCACTTTTCCCTTAACGTGTTACCTCGAAGAGTGTGCCACCTGTCAGTTTTTAATATTTTATTTAATATAAATATCTTTACCTGTAGGCGCACCTGGTCCTGGTGGGGCAATCCATTCTCAACTTGTTGATGACGTTGAATAATGTTTAGAGCCTGCCCAGTGGCAAGATCTTGTGCGTTGATTTCTTCCCGCTCCTTCTAAGCGTTCAACTAGGGTGGGGCTTGTGAGGTTAGGTTATATTTTCAACAAGTGTTAAAGAAATTAGTTTTGTAGAATCTTTTAAAAATTTAAAAAATACACAATTTTATCTTTAGTTAATGGAAATTTGTTTTTAATGGATAAAAAAGATTTTTGAAAATGATTTTATGAAAACATGAGAAATAATAAAAATAAAAAAATTACAAATATTTCTTCTTATTCATGGTCTTAATTACATACTTATAATTAGTAATTTTTTAAGTGACTAAAAAGGGATTAATTGCATGATTATCAAATTATTTGGAATAACTTTGAATGGAACCTTCTGATATATCCATGGTACCTTGCGTTCTTTCTCCTTCAATACATTCTATTCACTTCTGCTACTTAAAACGTCCTTGTCCGTGGACTGACACAGAAAGTGTACCAAACGACCCTTCCCAAAAACAGAAAGCATCGAGTGTAGGGGTTGGGAAGTAAGAATATCTGGACCTTCCTCTTTAGGCTCCTTTTGCGTCATTGCACCCATTTGGGTCCTAAAAGCAAAAGAGAAAGAAAAAAAGAAAGAAACTTTTTATTCTTTTTAAAAAACTCAGATATGTTCAATTATTCAATTTATTATTCGGTGATTAAGACTCTCTTCCCTATCTCCATGATCTTGATTTGTCTCTTTTTTTTCCTCCGTTTGACATCCTTCTCCACCTTCCTTTCTGCTTCTTTGTTCTCCCATGGAAATGGGAGTATATCGAACATCCCCTTATCCACTTCCCTGTTTAGATAGCGTTCCTTAGGTTTATGTCTGTCTGTGTCTTTCTTTCTCTCTCTCTCGTAGGTTGTTCGGTTGTGTGTTGGATTCATTCAAGGATAACAGTAACTTCGCTTTGTGTTCAAGGTTTCAACTTGCTCTTTCTAACTGAGTTGGTGAAACTTTCACGGTGTCGATAGTTTTTCCTTGAGAAAAAATGTTTCGTTTCTCACAGAAAATCCACAGTTCCTAATCGGACACCTAAACCCATGTTGTCCAAAAGCCCTCCAAACGGAAAAATCTCATCTTTACATCATTTCTGCAAGATAACCAGTAAAAGAAGGTTGCCCAGAACAAATCTAGCTCGTCTTATTCATTTAGTTCCCAACTGATGAATCGTCAAGGCCGGGTTGAAGAGGAGCGTCGAGCTGCTAGTTCAGCGTACTCAGGCTTTGCATCTCCAGGTCTTCCCCAACCAATGGAGGGTCTTCACGATGCTGGTCCTCCTCCCTTTCTCACTAAAACTTATGAGATAGTCGAGGACTCCAGTACTAACCATATAGTTTCTTGGAGTAGTGGTCATAACAGCTTCATCGTTTGGGATCCACAAACCATGGCCATGAGTCTACTTCCCAGATACTTCAAGCACAACAATTTCTCAAGCTTTGTCAGGCAGCTCAACACATATGTAAGTATTTCACCTGTATGTTATGGATCTCCAAGTTGTCTTTGATTTAAGAATAATAAAGATAATGGCAAATTTTATGTGGACTAATACTTTTATAATTTCTTGTGCGTTTTCTTGGGTTTGATTGCTTCCATTTCCATGATAACAAGGCTGAGGATCTAATAGGTCCCTTTTGTTCTACTTTTTCGCTTATTAGATTCCTAAATTTTGGATATATTTTGTTTGTTCAATTATATGGAAATTAAAGGAAGGTAAACAGATTTCTATTGCAACTATGCATTGAGTTAGTATTCTAGATTGTTTAACCACTTCAACATTTTTCTTCTTAGTTCTAGAACTATTTTGGTCTTTTGGGTTGCATCATTTTGTACTGCGAAGCCCTTCAACGTTCTCGAGAGTGCATGTATTTGACATTCCATTTATCGGTTAATTGATCTTTCTTCGGGGATTGAACACAATTGAGGCGGAGATTTGGCTTGTGTAGGGGTTTAGGAAGGTTGATCCAGATAGATGGGAATTTGCTAATGAAGGGTTTCTAAGAGGGCAAAAACATCTTCTAAAGAACATTAGAAGGAGAAGAACTCATCAACCAACGGCTTCTCAGCAATCATCAGATCATTGTGTAGAAGTTGGAAGATTTGGGATAGACGGAGAAGTTGATAGATTGAAAAGAGACAAACAAGTACTTATGATGGAACTGGTGAAGCTTAGACAGCAACAGCAAAGTACTAAAGCTTGCCTTCAAATTATGGAGCAAAGACTTAAAAGAACAGAAACCAAGCAGCAACAGATGATGAACTTCTTGGCAAGAGCAATCCAAAATCCCAACTTCATGCAGCAATTTGTCCATGAGAAGAATAAAAGGAAAGAACTTGAAGAAGCAATCAGTAAGAAGAGAAGGAGGCCTATTGATCAAGGGCATACCAATGTTGACGTCGAAGTTGAAGAACTAGGTATTGTTGGTGAGGAAGTGGAAACTTCTGTTAAAAATGAACCTCAGGAGTTTGGTGACCTATCTGACTTTGATATTCCAGAGCTAGATGAACTTGTCATCAACATGCAAGAACTAACAGGAGGTTATCAGAACTTACACCGAGAACACAATGGGACTGTACAGGATCTTGGAGATAGAAGCGGAGAGCATCTTGACCATGGTTTCTGGGAAAATTTACTAAGTGTAGATATTGGTGAAGCTCAAGATGAGGAAGACGTAGATGTGCTTGTTGAGTAGATTGGTTTCTTGGGTTCTAATCCACGTTCAGGAGTTTGAGCTTGGTTACTTATTTCCTTTGCTGTCTGTTTCAATTTGTAGATTAGGAAAACTCTCCTTAAACTTCCTATCTATCTGATTTCTTTGGCCTTTTGATGTGGATATCCTGCAATTGTGTGTTCATCAGATGGGATTCTTCTTGTATTGACAGGAGACTGCCTATACACTTAACTGAACTTTGTACTCGTCCTTTCATTGGAAAGTGAAGGTGAAAGTAGAACTTCTTTAAACGCCTTCTTTTCTGGGATTTTTCGTGATGAACTTTTATTGTAATCATAGTTTAATTCAGTTGTTGTTAACATACAACATAAATAGTTTCATCCCTATTTAAATAAGATAATAAAGAAAATTATTAAATATTCTTTTATTTAAATAACTATTTTGTTATTTTATTTCTATAATAGCAATTGGTGGGAAAAGTTAATGGATTATATTGTAATTTTGCAGTAAATTTAAGATTTTAACGTTTTTACCACTAATTCTATGATCTTTTGCAATGTTTTAAAAATTGGATGGGAATTAAAATTTGGTAGCTAGTATAAGATTGTTATAAAATTGTTTAAAGATTAAATAAAATTAAAAAATTAGTAAATAATTATAGAAGATTATTCTTATCAATCGAAAATTTTAAAATTTAATTGAAAAAAACTTGTTAATTTATAAAAATTAACATATTAATTAATAAATTGGCCGGTTTTTAACAACAAAATTTATTAAATAAAATCGAACAAAAGTTGAAAATTAAACTAAACAATTAGTCGTTTAAAATTTTTACTCTTAAATTGTTTACCATTTGCAGGATTTATTTGTTTAATACTTTGTAATTGCATTAAGTATAAGCATAATTACGACGGATAAACCATAACAAAAGGCACTTTTTTTCAATTTGAGTAGGATCATTTGACCCCACTTCAAAAAGTTCTTAATATTTTCGATGGAGTGTGAAATGCATTTGACTTCCCTTTAAAAATTTCTTTATTGATTTACCATATTAGAGTGCAATTATTATATTTTATTATAATATAATAATTATTGTAATA
>JANZXP010000196.1:49510517-49523636 GCA_027576715.1 Erythroxylum flavicans | reverse complement strand
TTAAAAATTTCTTTATTGATTTACCATATTAGAGTGCAATTATTATATTTTATTATAATATAATAATTATTGTAATAAATGCATGATTACATTTAAAAAATGTAATAAAACACAAATTAACTAATAAAATAAAACCAAGTATACTTTATCCAGTTAGCCCTCTTAGCTAACCTCCAGGTTCGGTCTCAAAACACCAAAATAACAATATGTGAGCATAATTTAGAAACTCAGTTTAAATCCTAATTCATCCAAGTGCCCTTGGATTATTATTAATTTTGCACAATGTTATATCTATTGCCAAGTATAAAAAAGTTAAACCATGATTTATTATTCATTTATTAATTATTAACTAACATAGAATTTTATTTAATATGCTTTAATCTTCGTTTAAGATTTAATTTCTACATCAACTTGTTTCATAAATATGTATCTATATTTTCTGTCACGCATTTGGTGTAAATAGAAAAATTACGTTATTGTAACTAAAACGTCATTCCAATCACGGAAACAATTGTTTTGTTCTTCAATTGTCATATCGTGATAACACATATAGGTCTGTTTAGAAAATAAGTAAATTGCATTAGTTGTTAGTTAATTATATTTACTAATTTTTTGACGTAATTATCTTTTCGTTCTTTAATTTCTTACCTGTTTGGAGCATAATGCTAATCATAAAAGTATTTTTAAAAATAACAAATTAAGTTTAATCCATCGACTCAATCATTTAATTATTAGATATAATTATTATATCAAACAGCCAAATACCTATAATCTCTCTGTATTGCCTATGGAACACATCATAAACATCAAACTTCAGCAATTAAGCAGCATTCTAGCTGGATTTGGTGGCTGTAATGTTTGGAGAATTTATTGCTCTTTAAGTCCACCGGCAAGAGACGGCTGATCATGCTGGCTTGGAACCGAGCATGCACTTTGTCTCTGATTACCTTGTCGGTAGAGTACTGCATATAGTTTATTAATACTTTTTCTTGTCTTCGACAGAGTTCTAGACTCGTTTTACTTTTCCATTTGATATATTTCTTCTCAAGAGTGGTGATCTGAGCTGGTGGGTGGCCAGTGCTCGGAAAATGATTAAATTAAAGCTTAAAAATCTTGGTGGGATCCAAAAATCATGTCACGTTTTGAAATGTTTTTGAGGGTGTTATGTCACCGTTGGATCTTATGACGTGATGATAAAGTTTCACTATTTGTGGTTAACATGACCCCTTTGGAAGTTATAAAATATGAGTTCACGGGGCTGTCGTGTTCCTTTTGAGTTCTGTTCTCATTTTCTTTCATTTTCCTGGAAAGGTTAGCTTAGGAAAAGCCATGCAATGAGAAGTGAATAGAAAAAGAATATAATATACATATATGCATCTCAATGTTACGAAAGACGATAGCAGAGGATCAGTAGCATGAACTTTCCCCAGCTAGCAGAGGAAAGTTTTATGGAGTCACGACGGGAATTGAGTAACATCACATTAGACCTTTTGCGTTTTTCTGCTGAAGAGATGGAGTTGCACATGCTGTGCATGAACCAGTTGAAGTAGTTGGCATCTGTAAAGGAGACCGGTGAAGTATGGGAACAGTTCCATAGAGCTTTGTCAAAACTCGAATATCCTTTTCTCTATGAAATTAGGTGTATCGGTTATAAGATAAGAGAAAATAAGTGTTTTTTTTTAATTAAAGAAAAGGAAAATTTTAGTAAAATATAAAATTTGATATATTATATACAATAATACTAGACTATAAATATATATAATAGTAACCAAATATTCATATATAAATTGTTGATATTTCAAGACTTATTATATATATAGATTAACACGTAATTAAATATACGTTTGTTTTAAATTCTCATATATTCAGTTTCATTTTATTATAGTTATTTTAATATTTATTCTTAGATTATCCTATCTTTTAATTCATTAACTTATTAAAGACTTTATCAAAATTTAAAATATTTATCTGTAAATTTTTATATTATTCATCTAATTCTTCCGATTAATAATTTTCTTTAAAAACCTTATACGATCGAATAATCGGATGTTTCGATTTCAATTTTATGCAAATCTCTTTTGTTTAGATATGTGATTATAATAATTAATTTTCTACTTCTTTTATTGTATATTTAAATTAAATGTGCTTTCTTCTATTATATTCAAAGTCATTTCTCGTCACAAAAATTGGCTAATGGTTTGACCATGTTTTTTGACATCAATAAATTATTAATGACAAATTCAACTTTGCAAATAATTTCTCGATAGTTGTTTTAACGAGAATGTTGAAAAAAAGTGACAATTTAATCCTCATAATTTCAAACTTTAGCTGTTGATGTCTGACACCACTTTACCTTCTTTAGGATTTTTTTTCAACTTCACATGTTTTGAAGTTTTCTTTTTTTTGTCTTTAACTTTCACATAGTGTTGTCTTTTCTCTTCTTTTTTTTCGCCGTTTTATAGGACTAATCTTAAGCTTCTAAAACGCTATTCTTAGAGTATTCTAGAGTTTTAGAATAGGTAAATTTAGGATTTCAAAATCCCTCAAGTTTCTGCGTAACCTATACACTTTTACACACAAGGAGTTGTCACATATTGATTGGTCGGCTGTTGATTAATTACTGTTTTCTCAGCCAGCATCAGATTCTCATCAGCTCTAGGTTTCTAGTAGTTCCATACTTTCACGCTGCCACTAGAAGCGAGACGTCCGCAATTGATCTGACCAAGGAACATTTTCAGGAAATTAAAGGATTATCAATAAGGAAAATTTCCTATCTTCCTCCTTTGATGACTCGAACTCAAGACTTTCTGAAAAAAAAAGAGACTTAATTGAAGAGTTAAAATCGTTGGCTCAATCTTAGTTATTTTGTCCTTTCTCTTCTTGAACTTAGAGACAATCATTTATTTTCGATGGAACATTTTTCACAAAGAGATAAAAGATTTTAACAAATTAAAATACATTTTTATAATAATAATATTATACTTCTAGTTTCCCTACACTCTACATAAAATACTACTTTTGATAATCCAATACCCTTATCATATCTACATATTAATACATAATTTAACAGATTTTCAAAATTAAAAATAATAACTATTTATATACTCCACTTAATTTTAATACGTTAATCTTTATTCTTAAGATTTAAGTTTATCATTTTCAACAAATTGATGATGCTTTGAATATTTTACCAACTTTGAGTTCTTAATAGTTTACTAAGAAACATATCAAAAAGTCATTTCAGATTTCAACAGGTGACTTATCATCCAACTGTAACAATTACAAAGTGTTAAATATGGTATTATGTGTATCCTACCATATAGTATGAAAAAGGGTATTATAATGAGCTACATTGTACTAGATATTTATACCGAAATATATTGTAAACATTTGGCATGTACTACCGTTGGTACAAAAATAGAAGTTGAGGTATAAAAAATATTAAGTAAAAATATAAATTAGGAAAAATTTGAAAGGTTAAATTGAAAAAAAAAATATATTCTTAATTAATAGTTGTTATATTTAAAATAAATTATTTAAAATCAATTCAATAAATTCATTTATTAAGCCAAAATTTGAAATATCTTTTAAATTTTAACTATAATGAAAAATTGATATTTAATTATATAAAATTAAATTAATATTTTACAATATCACTATCAAAATCAGAACATACGATGTTCTAAATTCGGTTAGATATGAGTTTGATATGGAAAATTTAAAAGTCAGAATAAACGAGAATAATCCCGAGTAGCTAGTCGTAGCATATGGCTGTCAGAAATCACGAGTAGCCAAAGTAGTCGGTCAGGCAGGCTCAGGCCATGTCCTGACAAGTGCCAACAAGAGTTCAAATCTTACTTTCCGCATAAATAAGAAAAAAAAGAATAGTGATGATCTTATCAATCATAACACGAGGGATGGGCAGTGTTCAGGCGTTGTCTCATTCCATCCCAAGATAAAGTTAACACCTCCATGCTTCCCTGACAAAAGCATGCATCATATCTGCAGAACTTATCTTTTTCACGTCTAAAGCTTGTATATGTATCTTCGACTTCAGTATTTCTGGTTCTGCAGTATGTATGAACCATGAAATCATTATGTAACGACCTCAATAACTCATAAAATGTATAAATGGCTCTTGATTAATTATACATCCAATTTCAATCTTCTTCATGACGGATAGATATCTGCGTTTTACGCAGTTCCTGCATCCTAGCAGCTTAACTGATAACCATTGCCATGCAATGGCACGATTCTCTGGAGGAAGGCCATTGGTATGAAGTGAACTGGCTGGCCCAGAAAGCTTGTTGAATTTGGACCTAGCTTGGAGGATAGCTACTGAGCCTAGTGTCTGCTCTCCTTGGCTTAGTCTGCACTATAATTATAAATAATAAAATATTATTGTTGAAACAATTTTCTTATTAAATAATAAATAAGAAATAGCATTAGAGAACTTTCTTGTTTGAAGGACTTCAATTATATACTCAAGGACCAAAAAGTAGCAAGACATCAAAGGGTTATATATTCTTTAAATTTTAAAATTAAAATCTGTTGCAATGAGATTAACTCATCGTATGCATCCTTTTTTTTTAAGTTCACGAAATGCCTTAGAAGGGTTCTAATTATGAAAAAGCGCTTTTAAGTTATCTACACTTAGATTAATTATCGCTCGCATCGGGTCAACCTGTAAGGAATAAAGTGCTAGTTAAACAGGTCTTTTCATTATTAGGACTCAAACTCGAGACCTCTGATTAAGGGATGAGAGTATTGAATCACTCACATCAACTATATTTGGTTGGTGTTGAACCACTCACACCATCGTATGCATCTTTAAACAACTAAAAGTGGAATAAATCGTTTCTGCTATCCTAATCCAACTATGATCTAAGCCTTTACATCGAATTGAATGGATGAGATGACTTGGGCAGAAAGTAGAACGGAATAAAAGGAATAGAAGATCTATTTCCTTCAAAAATTGTAATACGATGTAAAGTTTAAACGCCTCTGACAAGTATAATAAAATTTAATAAAGAAATAAACACGAAGAAATAATCCAAGATCACGAATGAATAAAGAAAAATGCGATTGGGTATCATAGATTTGATGAAAGCTAGGGATTTGATGAATTGGATCATAATATTTACCTATTGGGAAAATAAGTTTCAACTTTAGCCTCACATCAACCAGCAAAGCATAAACAAACTCCATCAGCGAGACTATTCAATTTCGAGTGTCTTTGCTGCAGCTGCTTCTGAATATTCAGTTTGATAAATTGTAGCTTTCTCGCAAATTGTTAATGCTGATAGAATAAAACATAAATGTCCGTTTGTTGCTGAATGTCCTTCCGGTTTGCTTTAAACATATTGATCTTGTAGTTAATCTTTTTCAAAACTTTTCAGGAAAGTGGCCATGAAAGAGGCTACGAGCAATTTGACAACGTACTTATGGGCCTTTTAGTGAGAATATTGTAAAACATACAAGCGGGTACAAGAGGCTGCTTGTGCTACCACTGCAACACTTGCAGAGGTCCGGGCAGAAAATGGTTTAACTGTTTCAATCATTATTTTTTTCTTACTGGTTCAAATTGCCTAATTTATCTTACGGTTGATGTATAATTTTGGAGGCTGCTGAGTGCTGAAATGTTGGCACCAATCTTGGAAATTATATTACAGATGATATTGGTTATTTGTGTAACACAAAATAGAAGTCTTAGTTACGTATCTCGGATCAAGCGTGAAGGGAAATAATGATGTAAAGGGACTAACCTTTAGATACGCTGTTTCGATGAATCGTCTCCCCGTTGCAATACCCACTTAATATCCGATCCCGGTGGCTACTAGAGTCGCCGGTATTCCACGCCACAAGTTCCCGATCCAGAAGATGGAGGACCAGTGAGATTGATTCTATTTTATGTGTATGTTTGTTTTTGTTATGTAAATCTTTTTATCAGTAAAAGAAAACCCCCTTTCTTTTAACTAACTGAAGCACCATTATATAACCCTTAATTAGCCCCTAATTAAACCTATTAATTGGAGTTAATTAAGGATACTTAATGTGGCCGTTACAAAAAACCAACAGGAAATAATGAAAAAATACGGAAATACTTGATTTCGGTTTCGTAACTTTCAAAAGAGCTTTGAGTATGTAAATGTCTAAATGAATCAAAGTATCCGTACGTTTACGATGTGTTACAGTAGTTATAGGAGACTTTAATATTTTATATATAACATTCATATCGATCATTCCCATTATAAGCTTAATATGAGTCTGGTTAATACTGATCGGATCTATTTTTTTCTTGGACTTCAATCTATTAATTTAGATCCTCTATAAGGCCAAATTATTATCTTTATTCAAGTATCTGGATTAAATTTACGTAACTTAACTAATAAATTATTAAAACTGTTAAAATACAATTAATTATTATCAACCAAATGGCAAAATATCTGCAATTTGGTCCTCTCTAGATGAACAGGTTCAGCAGCAACTATAATTCTCATGACTATTCTGCTTCACGCTAATGAAATGCACGCATCTATCTGATGAAATGCATGCATGAAGAGTTTACATCTGATTGAGGACTTGCACTTCTTCTGGTAATCCCGGTCTTTCAGAAGTGCTGCAATTGGAATTTGCTTTGACAGAAATTTCTTATTGTTGTTCTCTCCTGCGGGATTCAGAAAGTAATTCAAGGGACCCGCTTCTGATATTAGACAAAGCGCTTTTGCACAGATTCATGTTAGAAATGCGATGATTTAATATCCCGTGCCTGCTGGAAGACATTACGGACATGAACATGTTGCATCCTCAAAGGAAGCACTGAACCAAAGTTGTAGTGATGGCTACTTCATTATTATTTTGCTCTCTTATAAACAGGTGAGCAACATTGTCTTTGACTTTTGTTTCTATTTAGGAAAATTGCTTTCGACTGACAATTTTTTGTCTGTACTCAGTTTTGGAGCTTTCGAGGAGAAGCTTGCAAACTCCTTTCCTTCTCACTTTTCCTCTCCTCTGCTGAGGAGTTAAAAAGGACAAAGAAAAGAAGGAATACGTAGTGAAAACTTGAAAACATGAAGTGAATTGAAAGTGTTTCCTGGGAGGCTAGTTGCACATTATATAATCTTTCTTCTTTCTTACAAGCCAGTTCCAATTCTCTCTTAACTAGCATAAGTAATTAATAAATATAAAGATAACATTTTGAGAAAATAAAGTGCAGTAAATTACATGTCTAAGTAGCAAATTAAGTACGTGCACTTTGAGTTTGTTTTTTCAGTGTTGCTTTATGAATTGGGAGAGTCATGAAATTTTTACTTAAGTGTAAAAGGCATTTTGGGGTTAAGTGTAAGGCAATTAACTTCTCAGTGTTAGACAGGGACTAATTCACTAATAACTTTAACTTAATTTTTAAATTTGACTCAAATTAATTAAATTTGATTTAGATTAATAATTTAAAATAATTATAATAAATTATTAGTTTAATTAAAATTTAATTAGTTTGAATTGTCATGTAATTAGTATTTAATTAGAACAATTGTGAAATTTATAATGTATGTATTTTGTTATTATTTTTTGACGAAGAAAAGAGTTATTTTAGAAAATTAAAAATTTTAAAAATTAGATAATTTTAAAGAATAAGAGATTTTTTTAAATTTTTTATAAATTATAGGAATGTCTATACATTTTACCCAATTAAAATTTTATTTGGAATGTGGGAATGAAACTCCTTAAATTGAATATGAAAATTGTCCTTCCTATAAAATAGAAACATGTCTTAGTCTAATTTGTTATTTTCCTCTGGAAATTAGTGCTCACAAGACGATTCTTTCAAACAATGCTTACGATCAACTTGCCAAGCGTCACCTTCAACAAGGTTGGTTTGTGGATTTGTTCTTTTTCCAATGTTTAGTCAATTTAAAGGAACACTAGGTCAGGTCCTCCTAGTTAAGTCATTTTGATGTGGATTTAAAACGAACCCACACTAAAAGAAAACACAAACTAATTATTCACCTCAAAAGAACGAGAGTTAAACAAGATTTAGTTTTATATTTTAAAAAAAGAGGAAAATTATATTTTTTAAAATCTAAATATGAACGTGTTGTTATTAGCCAACGTCATTTATTTTATTATTTTTTAGAGTTTGTACTATGAGTGATGTCACGGGTTAGATGGCCGAGGTTGACACAGCAACCGCTGAGAAGTAATTCTTATCGACGGCTAATCATGATTGATGCATTGGTTAATGACACTTTTAAATAATTTTCTACTGCTAATTTATCATTTTTGAGAAAGAAAATAAATTAGGTTCACATCCAATAGCAGCATTTCTTCATTATTGTAATTGTCGCTTTCTGATAGAAACTTACTACCCAACTCGGATATATTATAGAAAATAATATATAACTCCTAAATATCATATTATTATTATTATTATTATTATTATTATTATAATTTTAAAAATATACTTGTCATTTTTACCTACTCTTGGATGCATAATACTTGGTTATACCTAACAACTCATGAAGTAGGTGATTTAATTAATTTTTAATAATTAACTTAAAAATTAAACAAGAATAAATATGTGAGAAAATGTGGTTCACTCTTATTTTAGTAAATTCTTGTATTAAGGGTAGTGAAGAAAAAGGGGGGAGGATGGAGTCAAAAGGTTCTGTATTTAAATCTCTTATTTATGCTCTGCTTATCTAGTATGAAGTATGACGTGATCTACACACTGTTACATTCATTCAAAAATTTAGTCAGCACGTATTTAAAGGGTAACGGCTGAAAAAAGAAAGAAAGCATCCTCCCACGTCAACGGTGATAAATTCTATGGCTTACATTTATTTCCTACCACTTTGATCCAATTGTTTTATTCAATACGTACGTAATTAGGAAATCGTTTTCAATAATTTGATTGGTTAATTTCATGAGTTTCATCAAGGACAAGCTCGGAATTAATTAGCGGAATTTAATATCCAAACTTGATGTCGACATTTCTTTAAGTCACGAAATGGAACCGTGGGCCGAACAGTTTAAAAATCACTTTCCACACCACACGGCACCGGTTTGGGGAAATAATCCGGTGCGGTCTCTTGCCGACGCAGCATAAGAGTCTTTCGAAGTTTGAACTTTGAACCGGCTTGGACAACTCTCTCAAGTAATTGAGGTGTTTCATCTTCTCTGTCTCATCTGCTTATATTTACCCATTTGCCCCTCTCTCGCAATCGCTCGTAAACCAAAGATTAGAGCATATGCTATATCTAAGTAGATAAATCAATTTTACGTTTAAAAATGAAAATTTTTAAAATTTTATACAATTTCATATTTTAACATTTAATTTCTTAATTTGTGTTATTATAGTTACAAGTTAATAGTAGTATATTATGAAATTCTAAATGTAAAATGATATGTGATTATAGGGTAAATAATTTATAAAATATTTTAAATTTACTAATAAATAAATATCATAATTTATAAAAATGTACATGTGTATTATAACTAATGATAGAATTTAATTCTCTTAATAAATTTAATATTTTTAAAAATTATATAAGCATTCAGTAAAATTTAGAAAAAAACAGGAAAAAAGATATTTGTATGATTTTTTAAAATTGAAATTATTAAAAATCATAAAAATTGGAAACTATATTTAATATAATCAAATTTAATAAAAACTTCAAACAATAAGCTGAAAAAGGGTAGGCGTGTCCATTCGCAGAAAATAAAACGGAAAAAAAAAAAAAAGAGAAGATGAAAATCTTGGTTAACAAGCTCTCTGTCCCTCTCGGCTTTCTTCCTTCCTTCTAATCTGACCAGGCACACAACACCTCCTAATTTTCACTCTCTTTTTTCATCTCTCTCTAGAAATCTCCAGATCTGCGAAACGGTCATCTTCTCTGTCTTTCTCTAAATGCCATTTGAGATCGCTGAGTTGGACTTAGACTGAACCGTCGACCCTCTCAACTTCACAATGGGCGCAGTGCCTTCTACTCCCCGACCGCAGGACACGGCAGAGGACCTGATCGCTTCTTTCATCGGCGAGAAATCCTTCCCCTTGGACTCCGATTTCTGGCAGAAGCTTCTCGAACTCCCTCGCAATCTTCTTTGGCCTGACCACCGCGTCCGCGAGGCTTGCCAGCTCTTCGGTCGGTTACTTACTCCTTGGCTTATTCAGCTGTTCGACATTTCCTTCGATTTAAAATGAATATATATGTGATGTTTGAGGTTTTAGTTGGTGCGTTGTGATATTATTCTGTAAGGCGTAATATTTGTATAAGCTAGTAGTTGACCTTCAAATTCATTCAATTTTGATGTTCTATCTAGGAAATTTATTTAGTTATTGGAAATTTATTTAGTGATCTGTCCATGTAGTTCTGATGGTTTCCAAAATCTGCTATTTAAGTTTCTCATGTTAAGAAATCGGTTTTTTAACTTAATTTCTTCGTTGCTTAATCCAAGTATGCCATGAGATTGAACTTTGAACAGTGCATTAGGTTTTATATGATTCCATCGCGGTGATTACTGGCTGTTCTAATGTACCACAGTGTACTACGCCTCCAATGTTACTATCATTCTACAGATGATGTAATTTTTTGTCTTCATGCTCATAACTTTTTGTTCTTCATACATATCCTTAGTTAACCTTGATATTATAGATTTCTCTTGTTCTTTGTTTACACTCTGTTTCACCTTTTTGTAATTGTTCTGCAGCACAAAACAACTGTTGCACAAGGCATCTGGCAAAGATTTTGATCCACCTAGTATGGTGTTTGCAAGAGTCTATTAATTCTTCTGGTTCGCCAACGACTGCATATATGAAGGCAATAAATGCTTTGTACATTTCATCTGTTTTTCTAAAGTATTTGATTGAAAATGCCCAAAGCAATAACGTTGAGGAGTTCTATCTGTCCTTGGACAAAAATGAACCAGTGCCAAAGGATTTCAGAAGAGGTAATTTGCCTCTTTTTTAAATTTATTTATTTCTTTTCTTTTGTTTGGCCTTTTTTTATGGTGAGAAAGGAAGCCCAAGGCCATAATCCGAACTGTTTTTGTCAAATGGAGGTTCCTAAGATAGGCTATCTATATGTAGCTGGCATATTCTTTGTAATTGGGTAGTTGATCTTAGGCTTTCATAGCAGTATCTGAATTTTGAGTTTGTATCTGCAGATCAGAACATTGAGAATCTTGTGATGCACAGTGTGCTTAGCTTTATTGGCACAGTAGATGTAAGGTACATCAAAGTGTTTTTATCATGCTCTTCAAATATTGGCCCAGCTCCAGGACCAACAGATATGAAGCGGCAATGGCTCAGGTTAGTAGCTAATTATGGTTGTACTTAATGTCTTCATTTGCTTTTACAATCTTAAAGTCAGTCCTTTAACATTTGCAGGACAGCTCTTTGGTTAGTTTGATTGTTCGCAGACTGTTACTTAATTATATAATGCGACCTACCACACCATTGAATGACGGAGCTTATCATGTATTTTCTGAGAGGGCCCAGCTAGAGTCTTGCAAAGAGTGGGTTCTACAGCTAGAACAGTTTCTTGATTGTTGCTCATATTTAACATCCTATTCTTACACACTATGTCAAACTCCTAAAGTTTAACTGTGCTACTGTAAACTGTTTCTTTGCATTGATGCTGACCATATTAAAAATATGAATTTCTAGTGGCTTTTCTGAATTTTATTTCATTGAAAATTTCACTAGACAGTTGATACTTTTGGATTTGGGTGCTAATGCAATTATAATATTGAAGCGGTATTATCTATATGAAATTTTATTCTTCCTTTGATTAAAGTTGAAAATACTTTTCCTCTAAATTGTATCGCTTTCTGACTTTTCATGATTGCTAACTAAGTCTTATTCATTTTCACCGAACTTTATTTCATTATACTTGTTATTTATGTATCTTTTTGATATTAGTTTCCATTTGCAGCTTCTATTGCTTTACTGCCATTCAGTTACTTAGTCGGTTCAAGTGGTGAAGGCTTAAGAAACCCTCTGGCAGGTAGCAATCTTCATGTGTTGCTTATACTTAATTATTACCATAACTGCGTTGTTGGTGATGAGATAATAACCGATAGAAGTGAAGACAGTGCTATTTCAGATTCCCTTCCCAAAGTAAATACATACTTCTTTGACAATCCTTACTGTAAAGCCTTAGAAAATGCGAGGGATATTGAATATGAGATCTTATTCTTTTGTTCTTTTTTTGTACTAAGCCTTAAAAAATACAAGTCAATTTTCTTAGGATAAATAGTTTTTTTTTGTAACTTATAATTTCTAAATGCAATCCTCTATCATGAAGAATATTCTTTTCCTGCGTTTTATGTGTTTTTTCTGTTTCATAATGCATTCTTCCATTTTTCGATCGTTGGTTCCTCTGGCTTGTCAATTGATATTCTCTTCTTTAAAGTAACTGTTGTTGCTTGTTATGCTTATGCGCAGTTGTGATGTTCTAGGCAAGTTATATGGCACGATTTTTTCAAATATGCTTCGCTTCGTTTTGCTTTCTTAGCTAATCCAGAAGTTTGACATTGTAAATTTCCATCAAATCATATAATTAACTTGCATTTGCAATGTTATAAGTTATTTTTCTTCTCTTTATCTTTCAAGTGCCTTATTTTCAGATTAAGGAAAATAATTGGACTCTGAATGCAGACATAAATGGTCGATGGAATGTGAGGTTTGACTTGTAAGGAAATGTGCTAGAGATGTTCTTTTGAAGTTGAGATTTGCAGCTGCAAAGTTCATATTGTTTTTGTTTGACTTAGTCGTGAATACTATAAGATGTCTAATATGTATTGGGTTGCACTTCTTGTGTATACAAAATAACTCCTTGAATTCATTTATCTCTTTTCATATGATTAATGAACACGCACACTTAATAATTTTGCATCTGTCGCAATTTTTCCCTTTGTAAAGGAAGATCTTCTAAGTAATGTAATCAAACCTCAAGGGTAATAATGGAATAAATATATTGATACTTCAAGTTAAAGTGGCAATAAGTGATTAGCAAAAGTGTTAATTTATTATAATAATATGCAGATAAATATTTTAGACTAATTTGTAAATTTTATTATAATAATAAATATGTGATTACTTTATTATAATTTATTAAA
>JANZXP010000196.1:49482150-49509112 GCA_027576715.1 Erythroxylum flavicans | reverse complement strand
GCCATTCAGTTACTTGGTCGGTTCAAGTGGTGAAGGCTTAAGAAACCCTCTGGCAGGCAGCAGTCTTCATGTGTTGCTTATACTTAATTATTACCATAAATGCGTTGTTGGTGATGAGACAATAACCAACAGAAGTGAAGACAGTGCTGTTTCAGATTCCCTTCCCAAAGTAAATACATACTTCTCTGACAATCCTTACTGCAAAGCCTTAGAAAATGCGAGGGATATTGAACGTGAGATCTTATTCTTTTGTTCTTTGTTTGTCCTAAGTTTCAACCATATGTTGTTTACTCCTATCCTAAGTTAGAGTACCCTAATTGCAGTTGATCGTGTTGATATTGAGGGGAATATGCACAACGGATCACTTGTGAGATTACCATTTGCATCCCTTTTCGATACTCTTGGCATGTAAGTGTGTTATCTTTTTTAAGGGAAAGTATTTTTATGCTCAATCTGTGCTACATGTACATATATAGGTTATCTGAAATTCAATTGATTCTCTGCAAGGTGGGAAGTATATTCCCTGGCCTCGAAAAGAAAAGGAAGAAAAAAACTGAGTGACAGAGGAAGTATTTTGACAATTAAAATAACCTCCTTTCAATACTTTCAGTGTTTCCTTTGTCCCTGAAGGTTAATTAATGTCTTGAACTCTTTTGCAAATTGAATTTGTAATAATAATTCCACCACTTTCACCATCTTTCAGAGTATCCCATAACAGGGTTCGCCTCTGCAGGTTCTTGGCTGATGAGACTGCTGCACTATTGCTTTACACATTGGTGCATGGAAACTCTGATTTTTTGGAATATGTATTGGTGCGAACAGATTTAGACACATTGGTAAGCATTTTCCATGCTAGCCAATTTTTGTTCCCATAGAATCAAGCTGAGATTTTGATGTTTAGGCTGAGTTTTGACAAGGTTCACATTTGACTAGTGGAATAACTAAGCTTCACTTGAAGGAGGCATCTCCCAGCATGTTCTATAGGAGGGAGTTGTTTTGTAGATGAATTTTACAGGCAGATTAATGTATTTGATTCCTTAATCTTGTATTTATTTCTGGATGAATCTTATATATGTTGCAACTTCTTGAGCATTGAAGGTAGTAAATCATTTACGTGTTTAAACTTCTTCAGCATTGGGCTTTGAGTTATCTCTTGCATTGTAAACATAGGGTCAAACAATATGTGATTGTCATATACGATAAAATTTTGACTTTCCTTTTTCTGACATGTTGGCATGGATGAGTGAAGTTGTACTGTTTCGTTGAGCCTCTAATTATTCTCTTTTCTTCCCATGAAATCTACAGCTGATGCCTATTCTGGAGAATCTATATAATGCTTCCAAGAGGACTTCAAACCATATATACATCTTACTGATCATACTTCTTATTCTTAGTCAAGATTCCTCTTTTAATGCAAGCGTCCACAAGATGGTGAGACTCTCCTCTGTTGGGTGATCGATTTACTTTTTCCAATTTTTGTTAAGATTCTTATGTTGATCTGTTGTATTAACCCATTATGCCTACAGATACTGCCTACTGTTCCATGGTATCAAGAACACCGTCTCCATCAAACATCTCTTGGTTCACTAATGGTCATAATTTTGATAAGGACTGTGAAGTACAACCTTTCCAAGTTGCGGGTATGACTTCAAGTTTCAGTCCTAGCTTAATTAACTACATTTAAAGTGAGCTATCTCTCTTAAGTTTGTTCATGTGAATTTATATCTGTTGTCTTATTGAGACTGCCTTTAGTGATGGTTGCTTACTGCTTTTTAACTTGGAGTAAATAGGCTCTGAAATTGTGCTTGTTAGATCTTGACTCATAACTGGTGATGGTAATCTGATTGAAGGCATGAGGGCCATTTAGATCTTTGACTATATATGATCATAGATAAGTCTTCTCTTCGTTCGCTGCCCCAATCTAAAATATTGCAAGTTTGTAACAGGATCTCTATCTTCACACAACTTGTTTAGCAACTCTTGCAAACATGGCTCCTCATGTCCACCGGTTGAGCGCATATGCATCACAAAGGCTGGTTAGCCTTTTCTATATGCTCTCACGCAAGTAAGCCATTCTAAGTCATTTACATCAATCTCTCTTTTTGCACCTCTTTTGTTATTATCCCTATTGCTAGGTTACTCCAATGTATATTCTAATTTTCCAATATAGTTTCATTTTCACCCAAGTTCCTTGATGTTATGACATACTTCAGGTACAATAAGCTTGCAGAGAGGATAGATGACAAGATGCGGAAGGGTGGCTCAGTAGAACAAGATAGCCTTGCAGAAGAAGTGGTAGTGAATTTGGCTTAAATTATTCAGCTCTCAACTATGATTATAAGCTATTTGTTATGCATTTAACTATATTCTTCTTATCTTTTCTGCTGATTGGTTTTTTTCTGTTGCAGTCAGCAGAGCTACATATTTATACTGACTTCTTGAGAATTGTCCTTGAAATATTAAATGCAATTTTGACCTATGCCCTACCACGCAATCCTGAGGTATGAAATCCTTTGCACGTAGAGTCCTGCATTTTATCTAAAAAAGATGTTTATAGGCAGATTGTCTGTCTTCTTACATCCCATGTTTGTGTCTTGCCACAGGTTGTGTATGCAATAATGCACCGCCAGGAGGTTTTCCAACCATTCAAAAACCATCCACGTTTTAATGAATTGATTGAGAATATATTCATGGTAAGACCTTATAGTGTTTACTCTCATGTATTTTGCAATATATTTACATGACAATTTGGATAGATGTATTAGCTTCTTGTCATTTTTCTGAGTACTAGGAGATGTCATGTTTCTTTGTGCATGATTTATAGAACTGGACTTCTGCAGGTTTTGGATTTCTTTAATAGTCGTATGGATGCTCAAACACAAGATGGTGAATGGTCTGTAGAGAAAGTCCTTCAACTGATTATTTATAACTGTCGGTCATGGCGAGGTGAAGGAATGAAGGTATAATTCTTTATGTTTGGAACATCGGCAAACTCAATGATATCATCATCATTAACTTTGTTATTAAAACTGAATTTATCTTGAATCTTTGCAGATGTTTAATCAGTTGCATTTCTCATACGAACAAGAGAGCCATCCAGAGGAGTTTTTTACTCCATACATTTGGCAACTAGCTTTATCCCACTGGTATTTCCCTCCTTGCATCACTAGTGGCTTAGCAACTATCTCCGTTGACACTGTTTTGCCAATATTTCTGTGTATTTTGGATTCTACATAATTAACACGTGCCCTTTTCCAGTGGACTCAGCTTTTATCCCAGTTCCATAAACCTGTTTCCTGTTGATCTTCCGGTTGAAGTAAGTACCTGATCTACTTTTTTATCTTTACTAAGTGAAAATACATGAAGCTAAGTTCATTTTGTTGGATCTGCTTCATTTTGTTGGTTCTCCTCTGTCTGCGGGCTTATTGAGCTTTGGATGCCTTGTTCTTTGAGTAGATTTCTCTCTTTTTTTCTTTGTTTGAAATAGACTTGTGTTATTTTTTGTGGGCATTAAAATCCAACTCGGTTATCATGTCAATAGTCTCTAGTCCTTGTTATCCATAGAAATTTACATTTTCCCTCAAAATATTGGATATAAACAGTAAATTATTTTAGTTGAAGTTCTTAATCCGAGCGTGTAGAAAATAAATGGTGGTAGTAAGAATCTCGTTGGCCTTCAAATGATTAATTCTAGGCAAGAATTTGGCACGAGTCAAGCAATTTCTCTTCGTTTTCTGCATTATTTTACTATCAAACATTAAAAGACACCCGAAATTTTATTTTCTTTGGCTGTCCATAGCATTGCACTGAATTCAGGAATGATAAAGCTACAGTTAGAATGCAGCAAGTAGGAAAGGTTCTGCATATTTGTTACAAACATCTAGGTGCATAAGTGTTTACGTATCACCGGACGATATATTCATGTTGAATTCCTTACTTGATTGAAGTGAAAGTCAATGCTTTTTCCTTAATTGTTTTACCGAGACAATGATTCCTTGTTGCAGAAAATGAATTCAGATGAAGAGGAGCAGACTAAGCATCAAAATGGGAATTTGTCTCACCATAATGTTCTACTTGAAGTTTAGCGGGAGGGAGCCCATAGAATCTACTACCGTAGATGTTCATATTGTCTCAGTGGTTATGTAAATACGCGAAAACGGTGTATACTTCTCATTCTTTCTTGTTCATATACTTAAAATCATTGTAGAAGACTATGATTAATATATATATATAAGAATGAAGTTACACGGTGTGATGAATAAGAGAATTCTGGTTTCCAGAGTATATTTTTGATGCAATTTACCTTCTATCTTGTTCTACCGTAAGTACAACCGTGTTGTTATTCCTTTCCCTTCAGCCTTTTAATGTTGCCCAAGGACAAGTATTCCAAATTCCGTAGCTCTGATTGCTGTAACTTTTTCACGTGATTCCATCGCTTTAATTTTGATATGTCTTTGTCAGAAAAAGCTTATTGCAATATTTACGAATTTCCTTAAATTAATAAAATAGTAATAATTGGCAGTTTTTATTCTGAACATTAAGTTAGGTGTGTTATGAATTTGAGCATTTCTTTTGTAGAGAGGTAATTTATCTGTAACTTCAAACATATAGAGATGTCATTAAACCAAGAATGCAAAATTGTGTTGTGGTTACAAAATTGTGGCCAAACTGTATTTCAATCCTCACTGAACCTATAAAGTTATCTTTCCTTGTCAGTGCTTAACCCCCTCAGTCACCCATCTGGTCTGTATAACTTTCATAATATTTTTTAATTCCAATTTTCTTGTTAAAAAAAACATTATTAACAAAATTTAAAGGCCCAAAAGAAAAAATTTGGCAGTTAAATGAATTCCTTCATTGATTATCTGCGTTGATTTACTGATACAGTAAACTTTTCAGTGTTAAAGTGTCTTGGGCTCAACAGTATCACTGACTTGTATGAGTATGACCAATTTAGGGTACAGACCTTTCGTTGCCTAGAAAAACTTTTTAAAACAAAGTACTCAATAATTTTAAACATTGCATAATATTACTACACGAGAGCTCCTCCTTTAACAAATTCAGTGAAGGCCAAAGCAACCAAACCTATCATAGCAAATCTACCATTCCACAACTCTGCATCAGACGTCATCAACCCTTCAGATTTAGACTCCGCACTGACCCCCTTGAAGAGAGGGATCAATGATGCGAGAGAGAGCACCAAGCTTGTTCCTAAGAACCACGGGATTCCTCCATTTGATATCTGAGAGAACACATCTTGACCGTTTGACAGCTCCACTGCCATGGCTGCTACAAACCCGATCATGGCCAGTCTTCCATTGATTCTCTCTGGTGCAGGTCCACTGAAGGCCAACACATCCGAAAACTTTGTACTAACCTGTCAAGTACCAAAACAAACGATACGTATTATCCTTCCCATGGTGCAAAAACGAAGAACTAAGATCACGAGACATGAATCCTCGCCTCCTACCTTCTTCCGTGCAGGGGTTGGTTGTGGCTGAGTAGGAGGTGTTACAGTGTCAGGCTCAGAAACTTTCTGCTCCTTACGATCTTCCTGTAAAGACAGCATTTTTCTTTAGCTAAACTAGCTCACAAATCACCCACGTATCAGCGAGAGGAAGTGAAAAGTTAAGACAAGACATACCTGTCCTGCCATGCACCTCACCGGCGCTCCTACAGTTCTTCTTAACGATCTTGGCACATTCATTACAGGACGGCAGAGAATCGCTCTTGACTGTGTAAACGGACTTCCAAGAATCGCATTCATTGATGTAGCCATGAACAAGATATGGTAAGCTACTGACTCTGGAGAAGAAAACTTAAACAACAGAAGCTTGAAGTGCGTTTGCTATCTTAGATCTCTCTGCTTTGCGACGATGGTACAACTAAAGCAAGTAGGGTATAAATAGGAGAGAAAAGGGAAATGGAGTAGCGGATAGTTTGGATCCACGTCATGGAAATCTGATTCAGGAAAGTGATTGGATCACGTGGGGTACTTTATCCACGCATAGCGGAAAGGAATGACGTGGTCAGCTTCAAGACCACCAGTGCCTGCCTAACCCACTCGTCGAACCAGAGGTTCGGGATGTTCTAGGTTTTTTTGCTAGGTAGGGACCAGGGCTAGGACTAGGACTAGAACATTCCAGGCTACGATCGATCTTTTGCTTTGCCACGATCTTCCCACATTAAGTCGACACGTTTTGAAGCTCACGTTGTACTTGGTTAGTAGTCTTAACCAAGTCTCCTAAGTGTAGTAAATTTATATGTCTGGCCTGTAAATGCACAGCCCATTAGCAAAATGAGTTAAGACCCCTGACCAATGGATTCTAAGGTGATACTTTCAATTTAAATTAGATTTATTTTTTAAATTATTGAATTTAATTAATAACCTAATTTTGAACTTAATTAAATTAAATTATCTTTTTAACTTCTATTCTAAGTGATTCAAACTAAACTGCTCTCTTTAATTGAGTCTCATGCTCTTCTTGTTACATTAGACAACTTGGTTTATCTTATTTATAAAGTAGGTTCAATAATTACCGAAGTAATGCAAATTTGTTAATTTAGTAATAATGGGATAAGACAATTTGAATATATGTAGAACATATTTATAAATTATTTTAAAATTTATATTTCAACATAATTAATCAATATTTTCAAATCCGGCCCAAAATTCAATAGGTAAAACAAAAGATTTAAGGTTTAAAAGGTTCAACCGATATTATATCGTTGTAAAACTAGTTATAAATTGAATAAAATTAAAGATTTTGAAAAGTAATTAAAGAAGATTATTTTTACTCATAAAAAATTATAAAGTTTAATTAAAAAAAACTGTTAAATGAAAATTGATTAGTTTATTTTGGGTTAAAAACTAATTAATTTATAAAATTGTCAGATTAATTAATAAACTAATTAATTTTTAATAATAAACTTAAAAATTAAAAACCGAACTGAAAAATTAACTAATTTAAAGTTTTTATTATTAAACCGATTAAACCATTTCGTCAAATTTAATTTTGGTATAAAACAACAGTAACAACAATATTTCAAAAAGAAATTCTGTTAATTTATCAACATATAAAGTCACAATAATACCAAAAAGAAAAAAGAAAAGAAAAAACATATGATATCTGTGTCTGATTCTTCCAAGCTACACACACAACTCGGACAAGGAAGACAGATCACTAGACAAAAATCTGATCCCATGAAGAAGATTTGTGTCGTTTCTATCTACTTCTTTCTCTTGGGTGTATTTGCCAATTTGTACAAGTAATTGGCAAACGCGCCAAATTCTCTTTGACCACCTACTTCGGCACTCGGCACAGCATCACCAATTTCTTGCAAATCCTCTTCTGTTAGTTTCATCGTTAAAGATCCAATATTGATCTCAAGGTTCTTGGCCTTTGTTGTCCCTGTGAGTACAAGAGGGACAAGACAGAGAAAAAAATCACGTAAAAAAGCTTAACACTCAGTCATGTAATAACGTGTTCTTTTATCTGTTTACTCTGTGAGAGGCAACGAACCAGGGATTGGAACTATGTCATCTCCTTGATGAAGAAGCCATGCCAAAGCCAACTGTGGAGGCGTACAGCCATGCTTATCAGCAAGGTTAGCTAGACGAGCATATATGAGCTTATTTTTCTCTAGATTGCTACCAGCAAACCTTGGATGCTTATCCTGATCAAGTCGAAAGAATATCAAGTCAGTTTTAAAAAAAAATGTATTCGGTAATATATTCTCTGCAGATTGAATACCAGCAGACTCTGATCAGGCAAGTCCTCCACAACTCCCTTCCCGCCGAAGAATCCCCGACCTAGAGGGCTATATGACACTATCCCAATAGCAAGTTCTCTGAGAAACAGTAAAGAAGTAATTGGCAAAGGATCTCAATCAAATTCGAAGTTTATAATCGAGATTCAATTGACCTGTCCAATTGTCCCTCTTAAAAGGGTTTTATATATGAAATAAAAACAAAGCTAGAATGCTAATCAACAAACCTGCAGGTGGGAGTTATGTCTTCTTCTATTTCACGTGACCATAGGGAATATTCCGTCTGGACAGCTGTTACAGGATGAACAGCATGTGCTCTTCTTATGGTGTCTACACTTGGTTCAGATAAACCAATATATTTGATCTTTCCCTCCAATACCAGTTTCTTCAGCTCTTCCATCTGCCACAAACTCAAAACTAAACGATACTGCAAATTTTTGCCATAAATGAATTGCAGCAAGGACGAAGGAAAACGCTTACAGTGTCTTCTATTGGAACTGAGGTATCCACTCGATGCTGATAGTAAAGATCAATATAGTCCACATCAAGTCGCTTAAGACTAGCTTCACAACATCTCCGCACATATTCTGGAGTACCATTCACTCCAAATTCAAACCCTTCCAACTTAACAAGGCCAAATTTTGTTGCTAACTGGACTCTATCTCGTGGAAGGTGTTTTAGAGCCTGAAAAGGGAAGACCTCTGTAAGATAATAACTTTTAAATTGAACAGCATCAATCACAAGCTAAACCCCATCAAGATGTGAAGAAGAGTACCTTCCCGATCATGATCTCGTTGTCATTATTATCTCCATAAAGGTCAGATGTGTCAAAGAAGGTGATACCCTTAGAAAAGACTTCCTTCAACATCTCACACCCAGCTTCATGGGAAAGAGGTGTGTTATAGATTCCGGAGAGTCCAGCGCAACCAAACCCCAATCTTGAAACCTATCATGACCACTGTTAAAAATAAAAATAAACCTCAGTATTGCTGGCTGTTTCATGAAAGAACATGGATTTGTTTGTCTCAATTGAGTTATGCTTGTTCTTGCGTTCTCTGGTTTAAGAATAAAAGAGCTCAAATGCCAATTTAAATATGGAGTAGTCCTGCAACTAAAGCTTCTCCTAAATTCAAGTTTGAGTTCATCTTCTAAGCAAATGAAATCGTTGCATATGATAAGTCTTACCTCCAATCCTTGACTACCCAGTTTCACTCTTGGGATCTGAACTAAGGAACTCTTATCCATCTTCGCAGAATATGGACTATGATGAAGATGCTTCAACGATTAGCGGACAAAGGGTATCGTCCAGTTGCAGGGTGCCTTGGCTAGTTCTATCAAATGATGAGGTGCTTCAACAAGTGAGAGATAAGGTCCTACCAATACGAAAAATGTTATTATTACACGCAATCATTAATATACACTCTTTAAAGATGCTTCAACGATTAGCGGACAAAGGGTATCGTCCAGTTGCAGGTGCCTTAGCTAGTTGTATCAAATGATGAGGATGCTTCAACACGTCAGAGATAAGGTCCTACAATACGAGAAATGTTATTATTACACGCAATCATTAATATACCAAAAAAAAAATATTAAACTCTAATAGTAGGAGCCCCATCTTCTTTCCCCTCAAGATTGGTGGAGAATGTAAATCTTGAGATGTGCCTCAATTGACCAGAGATTTGGACTTACCCACTGATCTCACCATACAAGAGGCCCAAATCTTAAAAGTTGCCTCCAAGATTCGAATCCCTACCCTGTAGGTCACCAACATAACAGGCACTACACCACCTAAATCTTTGCTAATTAAACTATACCCGGGGCATTAATATACACTCTTTATAAAGAGTGTTTGAATTCATTCAAATAAGATTTATTTGACCTGACAAATACTTTCCCTGACTAGAATTTTTGTAAAAAGTAAAAGGAAAAAGGGTTGAAGAGTTTCTCTGGAATATAAAACAAGAAATAAAATTATAAGGATTATTTATCAAACTAAAAATGGAAAATAATTATGCATTAATCATTATTCATTACACTACCTTAATAAAATTGAAGCACCTCTTTTTTTAATATGAAACAATTACTATCTCTAATGAATAAATCAATTGCTTACTAATAATAATTTATTTCATATTAATTAAAAATATTTTTTATTTTGTTGAAATAAATAATTTATCGGACAAAAGGGGAAAATCAGATTCAAGAATAAAGAAGAGAGGATTATTTGTGCTTTTTTTCAGATGAATTGTTCGTGTGGTTAGTTCTTACCTCTTTGTTAATGAGATAACTTTATGATATTGGAGCTACTGTGTGTTAGAAATATAGTATGTAACGACACAATTATCCTTTTTCTACCCCTTAGGATAGAACATGATATTAAAAATAACATATGGTGAGAATGTAGTTGTGGAAGCTATGGGTGTGTGTGCAGAAAGTAAGGTCTTCTACTATAAGCTTCCTCTCTTGCACAAAATTTGTTGATATTGATAAGTTGTGGTGTTTACAATGAAGAGAATGTATCAAGATTTCATGTCAAACAGTGGAGGTATTTTAATTTTGTTGTGTAGTTAATATTCTAAATAAAATGTGGATCTTGGTATTGTGGTTATTGATGATTGTATTTATGAATAACAATTAGTGTCAAAACTCTATGGTCATTTGATTTTAGGGCTTATATTTGGGTATAAACCTATTTTTTCCAAATAGGTTTTTGGCATAAATGACTTTGAAATGATGCATTGAAGGTGTGGAAAATGTTGTTGGTTGTTTTTGTTGCCTTTTAACTTTGTTTTAGACAAATGAATCACGATTTTTAGGTGAGATTTTTTAAAAATTTTGGGGTTTTCATTAATGGCAGAAATCGGTTAGAGACTTTCGGGTCTTGGAGCACTTTGGCTGAAATAGATATTAGAAATCCATAGAGCATGAAAAATAGAAGAAAACCCACCCCTCAAAATCTCGTTGGAAATGGGCAACCGAAGAGGAAGTTGTAGGTGGGTCGGATCCACGCACACGGCTCAGGATCAGGGACGACCCATACGACATCGTCCCGACTTTGTTAATTATATATGTTTTATTTTTTAATATTTAAATTTTTTTTAGAAAAATTTTTCTGTATAGTGGAAAGTGGGGGCTCGTCAGAGGCAATTTTTAGACCATTTTTTAATCATTTTGCTCTAAATTTTTATTCTATCTTTTCATATGTTTATGCACAAGATTAATCGGTATTTTTTATTTGATAATTCTAATTTTTTAATCTTATTGGAGCAAAAATATGATTATTTGTTGACAATAATGAATGTTTATTTTTACCTATTGTAAAATTAAGCATGTGAAATTATTTGTGATGAAAATTTTTTTTAATATTAATATATGTTTCAAAAATTTTGTATTTTTCCTCTAAAATAACAGTAAGACTTATACGGGTAATTAATTATCTTGTCAATAATTACTACTTAGTAATGATGCTTAATATGATGAAGAAATTTTATTGAAATATTATGAACTGCACAATTTTTATCCTTTAGATAGATAATTTGGTTGTAATATTTAATAAATTGTTCTTACCTATGAATGAGTTCTATATTTGTTTAAAGAACTCTAGGATAAATGATATAACTAATTTTGAAAAAAAGAGCACAAATTGCATGATTATATTTTAACGTGCATATCGTGGTTATTGCTCTTGGTTCCCATTCAACTTTAAGCAATCCGAGAGTCTATGCCATCTTGATGCTGAATGGATCGAACCACAAGCAATGGGTTGAATCCCTCATGATGAATTTGACTATTATGCGAATGAACTTGGCCTTGAGAATTGATGCACCACCTAAACCCGCTGATGGTGCTACTAAGAAGGATAAGAAATCTTATGAGGAGTGGGAATACTTTAATCGATATTGTTTGATGATTATGAGGTATCACATGGATCAATTCATTTGTGATAGTATTCTCGAGTCTAATAGTGCAAAGGATTTTCTTGCTGCCATTAAGAAAAAGTACAAGAAGTTCTCAAAGAATGAAAAGAATGAGTACTTAAACATGCTTTATCACACCATTTACGATGGTGCAAGTGACATTAGAGCTCACATCGACAAGCTCATGGGTTGTTACCATGAGCTTAAGGCCATAGATATGGACCTTGGTGAGGATTACATGGTATGGTTTGTAATGGAGACTCTTCATTCCAAATTTGATTCGATCATATCAAGATATAATGCTCAGAAAGAGCAATGGACTGTTAAGGAGATGACTGTTATTTTTGCTAAGGAAGAGGATGACATTGAAAAAGGGAAGGGAAAGAAGAATCTCCATGATGACAAATTACAACAATTCTCAAAAGAGAAAGTTCACTTCTAATAGCTCAAGTGACCAAAAGACTTTCAAGAAGAAAGTTGTTAGTCCTAAAAAAGGTGGACAGGCGGGCTCATTTTCTGTTAGTTAAAAGAATAAATTTTACAAAGGGAAGTGCAACTTTTGTCAGAATTTTAAGCAAAAGAAAGCTAATTGTCGAAAACTCAAAGCTCAAATAGAGAAGAAAGGTAATTGTCTTATGATGGTTTGTTTAGAGTCCAATATTCTTGATGTGCCCTCAAATACTTGGTAGTTAGATACTGGAGCAACAATTTACATTACGAATTCCTTGCAAAAACTGACAAGTCGAAGAAGGCCGACTAGTTCTGAACAACATGTGTACATAGGAGATGATACAAAAGTCCAAGTTGAATTTTTTGGGATAATTAGAGTACAGTTGAATACAGGACATCTTTTGGTGTTACATGATATCACTTATTTACCCTTTATTAGGAGGAATTTGATTTCTGTATCCATTTTGGATAGACTAAGTTATAGTCTTCTTTTTATAATTGAAAAACTGACTTTGAATCATGGCTCTCTTTTGTTGGGAAATGGAATTTTATGTGAAAATTTATACAAACTTGAGTTTAATGATGTTGTTACTATTGCTTCTTCCTCTTTTCTTAATGTTGTTGTTGGTTCCAAATGTATGATATTGGATTTGAGATCTTCTATGTTATGGCACAAACGTTTAGGTCGTATTTTTAGAGACAGAATGGAGAGGTTGATAAAAGATAGTGTACTTCAAGATCTTGGTTTTTCATATTTCACTACATGTGTTGATTTTATTAAAGGAAACGTGACCACCAAGGTTAGAAAAAGCAAAACAAATAGGTGCTCAGAATTGTTGGAGTTGATTCGTACTAATATATGTGAACCATTTATTCCACCTGCTATGGGTGTTTAGGTGTTGATAAATACCTCATCACTTTTATTAATGATTTTTTTCGGTATAATCATGCGAAGCTCATTTGTGAAAAAACTGAATCTTTGGAGGCTTTTAAGATTTTCGAAGCAAATGTTGAGCTTCAAAAGGGGAAGAAAATAGTTAATTCAGACAAAGGTGGAGAGTATTATGGGCGTTATGATGAGAGTGGAAAGAAGCCAGAGCCTTTTACTAGATACTTGTAAGAATGTGGTATTGAAGCAAAATATATAATGTTAGGAATACCTTAGCAGAATGGAATCGTTGAAAGAAGAAAACGCATACTTCTTGATATGTTATGGTGTAGTTGATTTATTCTAGTTTGCCAGAATTTTTGTGGGGTGAAGCTTTGAAGACAGTCGCTTATATCTTGAATCAAGTACTTAGCAAGTCGGCCCCAAAGACTCCATATGAGTTATGGTCAAGTAAGAAATAAAGGTTGCGCCATTTTTATGTTTGGGGATGCAAAGCAGAAGTAAGGGTTCATAATCCACAATCTAAGAAGTTTGCTTCGAAAACTATTAGCGGCTATTTTGTAGGCTATACCATCAGATCAAAGGATTTTAGATTCTATCGCTCATCTCACACGACCATAATTATAGAGTTAGAAAGAGTTGTCTATTTTGAAGATGAATTTGGTTCAAGTCAAAGGTCAAAAGAAATTATATTAAGGGAAAAACATATTCTAATCCTTGTACCCATCGTTCAGCTCCTACTGATGACCTTATGATTGAACAGATTCTAGTGGAATCTCACAATGAACCTTATAATCAAGCACAGGATGAAGTCATTGATACTAGGGATAATAATGTTATTGTCAGGAGATCACAAAGAACAAGTAGACATGTCATGACTATATTGTCTATTTGCAGGAACATAAGTTTGATGTGGGAGATAATACTGAACCAGTCATTTATCAAGAAACCATGAATAGTCCTCAATTTGTGTTGTGGATGAATACAATGGAAGATGAGTTGAGTTTCATGTCACAAAATGGAGTTTGGGAGTTGCTAAACTACCTAAAGGTTGCAAACCCATTGGGTGTAAGTGAGTTTACAAAATCAAGCATGACTCAAGTGGACAAGTAGAAAAGTATAAGCCTAGACTTATAGCTAAAGGCTATAGCTAGAGAGAAGGGATTGATTTCAAAGAAACATTCTCACAAGTTTCTACCAAAGATTCACTGCAAATCATCATTGCTATAATTGCTCATTTTGATTTGGAACTCAATCAAATGGATGTGAAGACCGCCTTCTTGAATGGAGATCTGTATAAAGATGTTAATATGACTCAATCAGTTGATTTCGAGATGACTGGTAAAGAACACATGATTTGCAAGCTTAAGAAGTCTACCTATGGGTTAAAACAAACATCATCAAGGTAGTGGTATCTCAAGTTTGATATGATTGTCATTGCAAATGAATTCAAGGAGAATGTCGTTGATCAATGTATATATATGAAGTTTAGTGAGAGCAGTTTCATTTTTCTGGTACTGTATGATGATGATATTCTACTTGCTTCTAATGATACCGAGCTATTATTTGAGAAAAAACTACTGTTATTTAGCCATTTTGATATGAAGAATCTTGGCGAGGCCTCTTATGTACTTGAAATTTAGATTCTCCGAGATAGAGCTAATAGGATTCTTCGATTGTCCCAAAAGACTTATATTATTCGGATCTTGAAAAGATTCAATATGCATTTTTGTTCTCCTGGAAAGGCACCAATAGTGAAGGTTGACATATTCTCAAAGGCTTAATGTCCACAAAGTAATAAAGAGCGAGATGAAATGAAAGTCGTTCTTATGCGTCACTTATAGGCAGTCTAATGTATGCTCAAGTAAGCACACGCCCTGATATTGCTTTTGTTGCAGGCGTATTGGGAAGATACTTAAGTTATCCTAGACTTAGTCATTGGAAAGTAGCTAAGAAATTCATGAGGTATCTTCAGGGTAGCAAGGATCATATGCTAACTTATCGACGAACTAACACTCTTCATATAGTAGGTTCAGTGACGTTGATTATGCAGAATGTGTGGATGATAAAAAGTCTACTTCATGCTACTTCTTTATGATGGCTAGAGGAGCTATATCGTAGAAAAGTGTCAAACAGACACTTACAACATCCTCTACAATAGAGGCAGAGTATATGACGTGCTATGAGGCAGCTTGTCAAGCAATGTGGCTGCAGAATTTTATTTTATCATTTAGTATTATAGACTCTATTTCGAGTCTGTTGAAATTGTATTGTGATAACTCTGCAGCTGTAGCTTTCTCTAAGAACATTAGAAGTACTTATTGTTTCAAGCATATTTATATAAAGTACTATTTTGTTAAAGAGAAAGTCACTGAATCCTTCATTACTGTTAAGTATACGCCTATGACTAACATGTTAGCACATCTACTTACAAAAAGCTTACCTATATGTGTGTTTGCAGAATACATCTCCCGCATGGGATTGTTAGGAGCCTAGCTTGATGAGATTAGTGGAGTTTGTTTTTTGTATTGATCATGTTAGTACTTTGTACGGATTGCTTATGACTTATATATATGAAACATGGATAATGATTTTTACAGTCATGTATGTTGTTTTAATGGTTATTGTTGTATTTGAACATCTTCAGAGCCTAATCATATGTAGTAAATATATCCTGTCGATATGATATTACATATGATTTATTTAACTGCCTTTTTTTGGATGATGGAGATTAGTATGGTGGTTTGATTACATTGTTTAAGTGAGAGAATGTTAGAAATATATGGATTAATATAATCACAACATTAATTCCATATTCACAACTATTAATCGAATTGCCCAATATAATTTTAATAACCATAATGAGATGATTAATAATTTATTACTTGCATTTGAGGCACATGATAGTACCATAATAACTATATATTGACCCATTAAACTATAGTTCATCACATCCTTGAAATGACATAATTATCCTTTTTCTACCCCATAGGGTAGAACATGTTATAAAGAATAACATATGGTGAGATTGTAGTTGTGGAAGCCATGGGTGTGTGTGCAAAAAATAGGGTCTTCTACCATAAACTTCCTCTCTTGCACAAGATTTGTTGATATTGATAGGTTGTTGTGTCTACACTGGAGAGAATGCATTAAGATTTCATGTCAAACATTAAAGGTATTTTAATCTTATTATGTAGTTAATGTTCTAAGTAAAACGTGGATTTTAACATTTTGGTTATTGATGATTGTATTTATGAATAACATTGCGTCCTGTTTAAAAGTGTCCTTTTAAACAATGTTTAAAAAATAGAATCCATCAAATCATAAAATTTTTAAATTAGTTAATTTTCAGTTTGATTTACTTTAATAACTCTTGTTATTAAAAATCGATCAATTTATTAATTAGTCGGTCAGTTTTTATAAACTAATCAATTTTATAAACTAAATAAATCAATTAATTTTTATTTAACAATTTCTTTTTTAATTAACTTTCAAAATTTTTAATAAATAAATACAGTCACCTTCAATCATATTTTAAATTATTTTAGTTTATTTAGTCTTTAATCAATTTTGTAGCAGTCTAATATTGATTATTTCAAATCTTAAATCTCTTATCTTATTATTTTAACTTTCACTTTAATTTTTAAAATCTTACTTTTAGATACCTTGATTTGGTTAGTGTAAAGACCATAAGTTATCATTATTAATATTACTAAGTATACTGTAAATTATTAAGTAGCTAGGGGGTCATGTTCAACTAAATATTTTGATTGAGTTCAAAACTAGAATAACAAATCTGAATTATTTTAGAAAGAATTTTAAGAAAAGATAACATCAGTTATAAATCACTTAGATCACACAACCTGAATTTTTTTTGAGCTTTGAATTAGATTTTGAGTTGAATGTATAAGGGGCTCGTAATCGCGTTGACTGAATTTATTCTCATTTTTATGTCCAACCCCTACGTAAAGCCTGCAGGATGCCTTTTTTATTAAGTAAACTACAACATTGGATGCCCTTGTTCCATCACTTTCTTTATACTTTTGCAAGTGGGATGGATCAATTGAATAGAATAGGCACCGTCAGTCAAATCAGATACTTATTGTCACTGCTATTGTAAATGATAAAAAATTTCACGGTAACTGTCCTTGATCAAGAAAGTATTAGTAGTTAAGTGTTGGATTTGACTTTTTTTTTTTTGTAAAAAAGGTAAAAATTATTGGAAAGTTTACGTCTAATAACAAATTAAAATTTAACGTTTCTATGTAAATTAAATTTTATTATTTTAAGAATGTTCAAATAAAATAGTAACAAAAATATAATATCATTAATATTTTGTCACATTAATACTAATGTAGTAAAAATTTATAATATTTTAATATTGATTTGAGACTAACAACAGTATTATATAAGCATTATGTGATATTGTGAAATCAATTTATTTAAATTAATTAGTTAAGCTAAGAATAAAACTCCAATATGAGAACCCTAAATTATGAAGAGAAAAATGCCGCATTTGTTGTTTATTTCTTAATATCTCTAAATCCGTTTCGACTTAGGTTTAGAGATAATAATTGAGTCTAAGCTCAATTCGACCTGAATCAACGAGTTAAGCTTAAGTTTACCAAATTTTGGGCTGCTTATACTCGGCCAAATTTGAGGCCTCACATTTATAAATAAAGTGACATCATTATATTGACTAAAAATAATATCAATTTGTATTTTTAATCTAAAAATAAAAACAATTTCGATTGGTCCAAACTGAGCTCAAGTTTAAGCTCTAACAATGGCTATCAAGTCAGGCTTGGCTCTGCCTGACCCGACTCTAATCCTAACTTAACCCATTGTCATCCCTGCCTATGGGGGTTGCCGTCTCCATCTTCTTTCACTGAATTGTTGTCAACTCTCGGCACGCTGATACACATTAAGACTAGTTTTGGCCGTAGGGGTTCTCATCGTCCTCTGACGATGTCGTATTGTTCTAGTAGCTGCCATCATTTATCTGCTTCTTAGACTGCAGGAGAATTTCATAGCTATCTTCTTCGACTGTTTTCCTCTCCAGCGGATTATAATTGTCCAAAGATGAAACTGTCACTGGAGACCTCATCTTGTCGCTACCTCTTCGTGACATGAATTGAGATTGTTGCCCTCGCTTCCTTAAAAGCTAACGCATGAAATAGTGCCGGTGGGGGTAATGTTTCACCGAAAATAATGGAATTCGAGTGGCGCAATCTTTGAGAAGAATCCAGACTTTGGCGAACAACGGTGATGATATAGAAAATCTCAACATTAAGGATTGATTAAAAAAATTATCAAATTTTGCTTAATTTTATAATTATAATCCGAACTTTGAAATGTTACAATAAAATATTTAAATATTTATTTTTTAATTATAGCTTGAACTTTAAAATATGTTAGTAAAATGCTCAATTTTTTAATTTTTTCAATTATAACTCGACGTTAGTATCTTCGTTAAATTTGTTGACCTAAATTAGATTATGCATCTTCAACGATCTCACTTTTTTATTTCAGTTTTTTCTTTATTTTCAGTTTGTTCTTTTGACGTCATCACCCTTCGATTTTTAGATTATGCAGTCTTGATGCCCTTATATTGAGGTCATCGAGAGAACGAACTAAAAACGAAGAACTTGCTTATGCAGTACACTGCAATGCGAGAATAGTTTAGAGAGTAGCTAGGATAAACAAAAAAACAAAAGGTTGAGGGTGTCAAGAGAACAAACATATAATAAAGAGATGAGGCTGTGTAAACTGATTTAGGAATTTCATTTTTAACAACAATGTCGTTTCATTAATCTTCATTTGTTATGTTAGTGTGTATTAATAGTTAGGGATTCTAGAACACGTGACAAGTGATGTAAGCAAACTTAAAGCAGACACTAACATCGGACTAGCATTGAAAAAATTAAAAGTTTGAGCATTTTATTGATACTTTTTGAAGCTCAGGCTATTATTGAAAAAATTGAAAATTTGAGCATTTATTACCACTTTTTGAAGTGTGGGCTGTAATTGTAAAATTGAGCAAAGTTTGATATTGTTTTTGTAATTAACCCTAATATTAAATAAATTGTTTTCACTTTAACACTAAGGTAATAAAATATTGACGGTATTATATTTTCATCACTTTTTTCCTTTTAAAATAGAGCAAAGTTTGAGATTTTATTTGTTTTGTTAATTTTGGCTAGTGTGTATTAATTCTTATGGTTTCTGGAACACGTGACAAGAGATGTAAGCAAACTTAACGCAGGCACTAAAATCGGGCTAGCATTGAAAAAAATTAAAAGTTTAAATATTTTATTGACACTTTTTGAAGCTCAGGCTAGAATTAAAAAAATTAAAAATTTGAGCATTTATTACCATTTTTTGAAGTGCGGGCTGTAATTGCAAAATTGAGTAAATTTAAGATTTTTTGTAATTTACCCTAATATTAAATAAATTGTTTTCACTTTAACACTAAGATAATAAAATATTGACGGTATTATATTTTCATCACTTTTGTCCTTTCAAAATTGAGCAAAGTTTGAAAATTTATTTGTTGTGTTAATTTTGGCTAGTGTGTATTAATAATAGTTAAGATTTTTGGAATACGTGACAAGCAACGTAAGCAAACTTAACGTAGACACTAACATCGGGCTAGCATTGAAAAAAATTGAAAGCTTAAGTATTTTATTGTCACTTTTTAAAGTTCGAACTAATATTAAAAAATTGAAAATTGACGCATTTATTGCCACTTTTTGAAGTTCAGGTTGTAATTTTAAAATTGAGCAAAATTTGAGATTTATTTTGTAATTAGCCCTAATATTAAATAAATTGTTTTCACTTTAACACTATGGTAATAAAATATTAATAGTACTATATTTTCATCACTTTTTTCCTTTCAAAATCTTAAGGTTTAATTCACCATCTAAACCAAATTTTAAGATTATTTTTATCCTTTTACCATCTAAAATTAGAGTTAAATAGTTTGAATTTTATAATGTTCTCCTGATTTTAATTGTTTAATTTATTAGTTGTTAGGTGTGTTAGACCTGTACGTTTATTTAATAAAATTTGATCCATAATTGTTTTTAAAAATTAAACCATCATCTTATAAAGTAACTCATTAAAATTTTAAAAATTAAGATAAGATCATTTAAATTTTTTTAAAATTATGAAAATATGAACAAAGCATTGCATTATTAACATAATAAAAATAAATAAAAATTAAAAACTTCATATAATTTTGACAATATTTATTATAACATTTTTATATGAAAATCAACTAATAGAATAATTTTATAAAACATGATTGTTTGCTTTTGATAATGTGTAACTTAAAAAATATTTTTTTTGAAAGATGAAAATATAAAATTATATTACATTAACCTAAGTTTAGGACTTAAAGTAGTATTTAAGGATGACAAATTAAGTCCAGTATGATCCTATGTAAACGGAATAAATCTAAGTTTATTTACTCCTAATTAAGTTCGATTTGCCTCCAATAATCCAAGCCAATAAAATTGATCAAGACAAATTTCGTTATTTTGACTATGATTTAATTCAAACCATGAAAGATAGAATTGGATCGGATCATATTCGCACCATTGTTATCTTAGTATTTTATGATTAAAAAATCAAATCTGTTTAGACGAATTGACCATAAAAACATTAAACCAACTAACTTTTAAGTTTAGTTTTCAACTTTCTAGCTCAATTTATTTTAATAATTTTTGTTATTAAAAAATTATTAATTTATTTATTAATCGGTCGATTTTCGTAAACAAATCGATTTTTATAAATTAAAATAAACTAATCAATGTCAATCTAGAGCTTTGGAGAAATACGTTAGAGTCAAAGTACTTTAAATTGAGTAGGATTAAGACTGACTACTTAGAGTCTAACTTTTTAGGTCATAGGGTAGCTTTCAATGTGGCGGTAAAGATTAATTCAAAAGTTATACTATAGAAATAGTGTTTTAAGTATTTAAGATCTATTATCTAAAGCAATGGAAATATTGATAAAAACATAGTTCACTGTATCAAATTAGGATAACTTAAAATGGAAAAATGCATCTAGAATTTTACGTAACAAGAAAATATCACTCAAGTTCAAAGGTAAATTTTATCAGTTAGCAATTAAGTCGACCATATTTTATGGAGCGAAATGTTAGCCCATCAAACAGTTGTGTAGTCATAAGTTAATGGTACCGAAAATAAGGATATTTTATTGAATGTGCAACCTTACTAAAAAAGATAAGATCGTGAATTTAGTGGTAAGAAATAAATTAAAGGTGATAGATATTAATGAAAGATTAAAATAGACAAGACTTAAGTGGTTTGAACATGTTAATAGAAGATATCATAATGCTTCAGTGAGAAAATGTGAAAAGATTGTATTGAAAGATTATAAGGAAAAAAAAAAGACCCAAGAAGAACTGATGAAAGGTGATCAAGAATGATATGACTTTGTTAGAATTTACCGAAGACTCATTAGAAAACTTTTACGTACTAGGATACAGGTAAATGATCTCATAGGTCTTTCAAACTTTTTCTTTGACTCTTATATCTTGTATTTAGCTTAAACATTTAGTATGTAGTACTTCTCTTTAAGTTATTTAGCTTAAACATTTTCTTACTCAATCTGCATATTTTCTAGTAATGATTTGTTTGATTTATTTATTGACCTATCTTCTTTCTTGTTAATGCATTTTTTACTTTTTTTATCTTTTATTTTTATTCTTTACTCTATTATATATTTATTATATTATTTATGCTATTACTTATTTTATATTTTATTGACACTTATTTATTTATTTATATTTTATTACTATTATCTTTTATATCTATTATTATTTTTATTATATATATGCTACATCCTCATCGTCGTCATCACCATCACCATCACCATCACCATCACCATCATCATTATTATTATTGCTATTTTTCACGTGGGTCTATCAGAAATAACCTCTCTATCAATTAAGGGTAGGTTGCATATATCAATGAGATTTTCACTGAGTTGTTGTTGTTCTTATTATTTTTTAATATTCTCCTTTTCAATTAAATTTTATATTAAAGAGAGTCTCTTTAAATTTATTTCAAACTCTTCAATTTTATTTAAAATTTAGTTAATTTTATGACAGTCTAATACTGATTAAATATTTAAAATTTAAATTTATTGTCTTGTTAATTTAACTTTCGGTTTAATTTTTAAAATATTGTTGGAAGCATTAGTTCTAGCGGGCCTATTTTACTTGAATATGTTTTGCATTCATTGAAATCAACTTCCACTAATTACTACCCGGGTGCCTGTAGCGTGTGGGTTGGATGGTTTGGTTTCCAATTACCTTTTGAACATTGAAGTCCCATTATCTTATTCTTTCCTGGGCATGGTTGGGCCCTTGAAGCCCACAAAACTATTTTAGAAATAGGATCAGTACATCTTTAAAGCTCAGCGCATAAAATAGTAAAGATAACTAAATAAGAAACAAAAATTAAAGGAGTGTTTGATATCCTTTTTTTTAGTTTTTTGTTGTTGTTTTTCGTAAAAAATAAAATAATCACTGAAAACTTGTTTGGTCGAAGTGGTTTTTGTTTTTCGTTGTTAAAAATAAAAAAAGGCAACATGTTTTTGGAAAAGTAAAAAATATGTTTTCGTGTATTTTTAAAACAGGTTTTTATATGTTGAGAAAACGAGGTTCCTTACTGCGCCGACGGTAGTTCTTCAACCTCTTCTACTATTTCTCCTTATTTTTGTTTCCTTATTTTTGTCGCTTACGTTAAAAGGTCTCTGCATATAGAAATCAACGAAAAATCTATCATCTTTACATCTTCTGCCATCTTCTCAATGTCTACATCTTCCCGTCTGTGATTTCCAGGTTTATTTTTATATCAGCTTATGTGTGCCCATTGCTTGACAAATATTGTTGTTATTTGCATTGAAACATGAACACGCCCATCACCTTCTCTGGCGTTAATACGAAGAAGAGAAGTGGAAGTTATGCTATAGTAACATACACATGTTACTGTAGCATAATTAAAAATTAATTCATTAATTCATCGACACTTTTGTTTCATGAGAGAGGCCCTTCTTATGTAGCTTATGAGAAGGCAGGCTTGGTTGGTCTTGCTAACTGTCTGCTTCAGTAGAACAGAGTTAGGGAAATAAGCTGGATATTTCGTCAGGCTTTGGCCTTAAAAAAGAAAGTCTTTTTTTGTTTCTTATTGCATCGTTTAGCTCTTATTGTAGCAAAAAAACCACCTTCTTCTCATGTTTTAGTATTCTTTTATCACCAAGCCTTTTTTTATCTCTTATTGCATCGTTTACGATGACAAAACCGCCTTCTTCTCTTATTCCAATATTCATGCAAAAGAGAAGTGAGAGTTATGCTACAGTAACATGCACGTTACTGGAGCATAAGTCAAAATTAATTCATCAATTCATCAACACTTTTGTTTTAGGAGAGAGACCCTTCTTGTGTTGCTTATGAAAGGGCAGGCTTGGTTGGTCATGCTAACCGTTTGCTTTAAGAGAATAGAGTCATGGAAATAAGCTGGATATTTTGTCAGCCTTTGGTCTTAAAAAAGACAGTTTTTTGTTGTCCCTTATTGCATCGTTTAACTCTTATTGCAGTGACAAAACGACCTTCTTCTCATGTTCTAGAATTCTTTTATCACTAAGTCTTTTTTTTTTCTCTTATTGCATCGTTTACAATGACAAAACCACCTTCTTCTCATGTTCCAGTGTTCACGCAAAAGAGGAGTGAGAGTTATGCTACAGTAACATGCACATGTTACTGTAGCATAATTAAATATTTCTTTTGTATTAGACCTCTGATATGTTCAGTAGTCCAGTAGCTGCTAAGTTTAGTAGTTTATGGACTTAAATGTCGGAGAATCTGCATTAATGTCCAATTGTTTCTGGACTGATAGTCCAGTAGCTTGTAGATAGCTTAGCATTTCTCACAAAATATGATTGAGCATTTTCCATCATAATATCCACACCACGCTTTACTGCTTCCAAGGTCCTGTAATGGTTTATCTTTAACCTCCCACTGGGGTGCAAAGGGTATTTACTTGTTGAAGAAATCCAACTTCTTCAAAGCCTCGTTTAGTTTCTAGATCCCGTATTTATCATGTGACATTTTAAAGTATTTCTCCATTTGCAAACACGATATTTCTCCTAAAGGTTGTCACGAAGCTTGTCTGACTTTGCTTGTAAGGAAACAATTTTACCTTACCATCAACTACCATCTTCCCCATTTGCGTTCTTCCATCACACGCTAGGCATTCATCACCCTTTGTCCAGTTTCTACTCATAGCAGCATCATATAACTGCAACATGATATATATACTTAATTATTAGTAGAAAAACAGGTTAGCAAGGAAATTATTTTTTCATGTAAAAAAGGTACTACTGCTGTTGATTAATACATTTTGTCATACAAAGCTTGTAGTTATATCTTCTATAGCTACATTTGATTATATCTTCCATATTCGTAACTTTGTGGATTTGGTTGTTTTTATTTTGAACTATATTTAGTATTTAATATTTTGCAGAAATTGTTGTATTCGTCTCATGCTTATTTTGAACCATGTTTAGCATTTAATACTTTGTAGAAATTGTTGTGATTGATATCACTTATATGTGATTATATTTAGTAATGGAAGGTTTGAACAATATGAACGATTCCACTGATTGTGTGGAAATAAATGAAAAAGATGGAGTGTGGAATGATACCATAGAGATGTATTTAATCTCCTTGATAGTTGAAGAAGTGAAGAAGGGAAATCGAACAACTACCACCTTTATCAAATCTGGTTGGAAGAATATTAAGGCAGGGCTTCAAACAAAATCCAATAAGGAGTATACTAATATTCAACTGAAGAACAAGTATAATGGATTAAGGGCTAGATTGAAAAATTTCAAGAATTTACTCAATGAAATATGAATCGGCTTCAACTCCTTTATTGGTGAAGTTACTGCTGCAAATGAATGCAGGGAAATCTATTTAAGGTAAAATATGTCTTTTGTTTTATTAATATATCATATTCATTCTCATATTCCTTTTTCATCATTATAGGTGCATAAAGTGGCTCACAGATTCAAGAAAAAAAGGATGCAAAGAATTTTTAGACCTGTGTCATATTTTTGGAGATACTACTGTAACTGGTGTGCATGCACATCCATAATCTAAATCTCCATCGAATAATATAGAAGAGGAACATGGAAATGATGTTGATGAAGATTACTTGTATAATGAAAAAGAAGATTAAGATAAAAGTTCTCAATTTAAGAGAAATAAATCTCCTAAGAATAAGAGGGCAAAGAAGACACATTCTAACATTGTATAAGAAGTCTTACTTATACTTGGTAAACAATCAAAAAGCAAGAATGATTTACTTGAGAAAAAACTTAGTGAAACATCATTTATTGCAGATAATAGATCTCAAGAGTATAACATAATGATGGAATGTCTGAATTCCTTAGATGAATTAGGTGTTGATGGTGTGCAATATAGAAAAGATGTGAAGGCTTTACATGATTTTTCACTTTATAGGGATATTTTTACGAAGATGACAGATATAAGGAAGCTGGATATGATTACGTCTCTTTAGTTATATTTTCATGTTATTGTATATCGAATTCTTATTGATTTGACACTTTTATATTAAACATTATTCCATATTTTGAACATTTTAAGTATGTGTTTTGTATGAATATTTGACTTAATTTTAAGTCTATATTTTGTATGAATATTTTTTCTATATTTGATTATACCTTTTGATTGAATGTTTTATTAATTATTTAATATTGACATTATAGTTACATGAATTTCTTATCAGATTTCGAATTAGAATCTTATGATGAACGGAAGAAGGTAATCATTATTTCTGTAGCTGGGGAGAGAACAAATATTTTCATTTACAAAAACAACCGTGTAGAACTTCTGCTCTACCAGGTCATGATTGGATATTAGAACTTTTGAATGTGAATCTTACAAGGATTTATGAAAACTTAAGAATGAGAAAGATAATCTTCTTGAGCTTATGTGATGAGTGGAAGAGTTTAGGTGGCTTAAAGGCAACAAGTCATTTGACTGTAGAGGAACAAGTAGCGATTTTCTTGATGACTATAAGGCATAGTGAGACAACTAGAGTCAATGCAAAACACTTTCAATATTCGACCTGAACAATTTTGAAGTACTTTTATAAAGTTTTATATGCAGTTAATCGTCTTGCTAAAAGAGTCATTACTCCACCATCTTTTACTAACACACCTCCTGAGATTCAAAATAGTTCAAAATTCTTTCTATGTTTTTAGGTATATTCATATATCTAATTACTATTTTAATTATGTCCTTATGATTAATAATTATTTTAATATATTTTTAATTTTTAGGATTGTATAGGAGCAATCGATGATACACATATTGATGTACATGTTTCGACCGATGAACAAATACCATATAGGGGCAAAAGAATTAATCCGACCAAAAATATTATGTGTTGTTGCTCATTTGACATACGTTTTACATATGTAATGACTAGACAGAAAGGTTGTAATACCCCACTCCGCTGGACCCGAACCCGATATCGATAGTGATATCCGAATCCGTGCCCCGCGAGGGTGACGTGTCACATCACTTAACACTTGAACCTCGGTATGCATTTTTTTTAATACTCTTATCAATGATCATTAACTCGGGCCCACTTTTCTTTTTCAAAACATTTTGTTTACTTAAACCGAAACAAAACACATCACATTTTAATCGATGAGACATAAAGTACAGAAAGTTGATAACTCAAACATTCACTTTGTTTTGTCATCATTTGATACAAACACAATAAAATCAAAAGTACCTTTTATTTGCCACTTGGGCCCATTTCAAATTACAAAATACAACATTATCATTCATTTACAATTTTCCAAAATTATT
>JANZXP010000196.1:49468549-49482050 GCA_027576715.1 Erythroxylum flavicans | reverse complement strand
GCAGATTTTTAGAGCGAAATTATCCCAAAACAAGTGAGATGAGAGCAAACACCTTACCTTGAGTGAAATCTCTTTTGGTCAATCTCTCGGATTAATTTCTTATAGTGTTTATTTTCTTAGCGTTTTTTCAGTTTCCTTGGATTGATTTATAAGAAAGTGATTTTTGCCAATCTCCTACTTTTATTTTAAGCACGGTAGGAATTTTTCTTTTGCACTTGTGTCTCTTTGACTCTTATAAACTTTGTCCAGGAGTAAAAAGGTCTAAGTGTGGGGGAATTTGATTGAGCCCAATTTTATTACATAAATTGGAGACTTTTCATGACTTCTGCTATACTTTTTGACTCTTATCTCCAGCTTTTGTCCTTAAATTGATTCTTGAGTGTGTGCTTTTATTTTATGTAGTTTGAAGGTAAAAATTGTTATCAATTAGTACTCATTGCACTAATTAATTTTCTAAGAACAATTGATAATGCAAACTACCTTTTTTTATTGTATGAGACTCAAAGAAAAGGAAGTCAAGAAGAAGATGTGGAATGAAAGAAGGCTAAATTGAAGTTAACAAGAGAATAAGGTGCAACAGAAAAGTTCGCCGAGGCGAAGTGGATCTGTCGTCGTGGCAAAAAACACAGAATCTAGGCTAAACTTTCAGAAAAAGTTTGCCGCAGCGAGGATTAATTCTTTTGCCACGGCGAAGGAACCAGCAACAGAGCAAAACCTTTCGAGAAAAGTTTGCCACGACGAACCTTCGAAAACCTGGACCAATTTTAGAAAAATCACCCACTGTGTGACTCGACCCAGCATGCTTCATTGAAAAACCTACCAAATTAGGTTATAGGGGATAGATAGAGAACGATATAGGGTAGAAAAAAACTCTGTCGACTCTTCCACTCCACTCGACCATCATCAATCACCTCTTTTTATTTTTTTTTATCGCAAATTCATTATCTGTTGCTGTTGCCATGGATGCTCTTGGTGGGTTTCGGTTGTGAGTTCTCCTGAAGCAATGCTTGGCTAAGCACCATTTCCTCTTGAAGATGTAGCAATGACTTTAGTTCAATGGGCTTCAAAGGGGAGTAGTTTGTTCATATTTAACTACATTGTTGTGAACTCCTTAGTTAGGTTTTATGCTTTGTAGTTGCATTTTCTTGATTATAGTTTAATCAAATGTTGAACAATGGATTGTGTTCTTGGATTTGTTGATGTAGGACTTAGAGCTTGAATATATGAAGTCTCATATATGTCATTTCGTGATTTTATTAATTGTCCATTATCTACCTAGTTGTGTTTGATATTGAGATGATACTTGATCACCAAATTGACCATTTGCATTAACTTACCTTTGGCACTCACTAAGATGAATTCAACAAGGTTTTAAGAAATGGAGTTCTTTGATTAAAACCTTGGACCTAAAGAGTTCTTTAAGGTTTGTCATTTGGAAACTTAGTGATTTTTTACTCCCACAAGGATTTATTTTGAACTATGATAGCCAAAGCTCATTTTTCAAGAGGATTTTCTCATATTTGATCATTGTTTTAACCATCGATTCCTCATTCCCAAAAATCCTAAAAAATATTTTTTTACACACTTCCCTTTCAAGTAGTTTAATTTTGTTAGTTCTCAAAAGAACTAAAACCCCTTCCTAACCAATTTAATTGTATTTCATGACCTTCAGGCTAGCTTAGAACCATTGCATAAGGTTCCAATTAAGTGAGACGACCCAAGGTTGCATTCTATATTGCAATCCTTGGAATTTAATTTTTCATTCGACCTCAAAGGGTAAAACCAAAAGATGAAGCAGATCAACAAGCGACTACCTCTTTGTCGCGATCATGCTTGTGCATGAGGGTGACAGGCGGAACTTGCCAAAATCAGGTTAAACATGGGTTTTTAAGTGGTTTGACCATCCCCTTGACATATAAAAAGACTCTAAACCCTATGAGCATCCAATGATTAGCAGAGCACACCAAAAATAGAAAAAGTGAGTCTTTTGGAGGCTAGCCAACAAGTGAAACATAGAATCCATCTTGGAAAAGTGGCGATAACATCAAGCTTCAGAGTTTTTCCAGCTTTCTGGAGTAGAGAGAAGAAATCCTTGATTTTACCCAGTTTTTATTCTTTTCTCTTTATAACTTTTAATGTGAAAAATATGGACTTTGTTGGATTGTTCATGAATATAAGTAGCTAAACACTTTGTAGGAGTTGTTCAAAATAGCTAAAGAGAGATCTTAGCTACTTGTTAAAAATCACCTATAGGAGTGCTTAAAATCTTGTTGAAGGATCAGGAAAAGTTGGTAAGCCTAGAGATAGCATAACTAATTCTAATCCATTCAATTAAGGTAAGTTAATTACACCTTTAGAAAGGGTAGTTAAACATTAGAAAATCATGGATCAAGGATAATTGGATTAAGAACACAAGAGGAAAGAAAAGTAGGGGATAGAGTAACTCTAAATTTTAAACCTTAGCCATCAAATTACTACACTTTGCCTTAATTGGGTGTTCATTACTAGTTTAATTAATTTTCATTTAATTTTTAATTTTAAATCTTTTCAAATTGTTTTCTTAAACAAAGCTTTACCTAAATTAAATGGTGTCTACCATCAATCTCTATGGGATGATATTTTGTTTTAACAACAAGTAATGACTTGTATAATTATGGTTTCTTACGTAAAATTAATCATTTGGCTTATGAATGAACAACTTTTTAGTGCCGTTATCGAGGATTGATTTGTTTAGCATCTTGTTTAGTTTAGGTGATGTTGATTTAAGAGGTTTTGATGCTTATCCTTATGTAGTTGCAAGTGCATGAACACAAGAAGCATAAGAAGATCAACCAAGTTTAGTGAAAAAGAGCTATTCAATATCACAAGATGCAGAAGAGAGTCAAGAAGAGCTAAGTGCCAAGGCACATTACAAAGGAATATGGCAAAAGAAGGAGAACTAGGAGGGGTTGGTAGAACATTAATGGATTTTATGAGGCCTGGATTTAGTCCACAAGGAATCGCAAAGCCTACAGTTCAAGCAAACAATTTTGAAATCAAGCCTACACTCCTCAACATACTTCAGAATAGTGTTCAATTCCATGGGTTATCGACTGAAGATCCCAATGCCCACCTCGCAAACTTCTTGGAGTATATGATTCTTTCAGATTTAATGGGATATCTAATAATGTTGTGCAGCTAAGACTATTTCCATTCACTTTACGAGATCGATCCAAGGCATGGTATAACTCACTTAATGCATCTCAAATTACCACATGGGAGCAAGTAGCCTAAGCTTTCCTCACCAAGTACTTCCCTTCAATAAAGACTACTCGGATCATTAAGGAAATTATAAACTTTTAACAAAATGATGGGGAGCCCTTATATGAAGCTTGGGAGAGGTTTAAAGAATTGCAACAAAGCTACCCATACCATAACCTTCTAAGGGAGTTCTTACTCTATACATTCTACAATGGTGTGAATCAAACTACAAGAGGGACCATTGACGTAGCTGCTGGAGGGTCTTTGATGAGGAAAACCATTGAGGTGGCTCCTGATCTTTTAGAGGAGTTCGCTAGCAACAGTTACACATGGTCAAATGAAAGGAATAGGCAAGGAACAAAGGAACAAAAAGTCATGATTCCAATTGATTCTGTTACAGCCTTGCAAGCCCAGATTATCTCTCTCACTTAGAAGTTGAACAATATGCAAGGAGTGTCTTCATCCATATTCAAAGCCATGCAAACCCAATGCGAGTTATGTTCGGAGGACAACTATTGCATAGCAAAGTGTTTCTTGTTAGAAGCTAGTGGCACAGAACAGGTCAATTACATGGGCCAACCACAACAAAGAGGTAATAACCTATGCTCCAACACTTATAATCCAAGATGGAAAAACCATCCAAATTTTCCTTAGAGTGCTAACAATGCAGGTGGCCTAGTAAACCTCTAGGACCTCTCAGATTTTAACAAGATTGATTTGGATCCTTAGAAAGCAAGATGGATAGGATGATGGATGTGATGAAATCAATGAACTCTAAATTTGCAACCCAAGAAGAGTACCAAAAATGGATGTTTGCAAGCCAGATGCAATTTTGAACCACCATGCTTCATCCATCTATAATTTAGAGGTTCGGGTAGGATAACTTGCTACTGCTTTATCTTATAGAAATGTAGCTAGCCCACCAAATAGCACTGAGACAAATCCAAAGGAACAACTCAAGGCGATCACACTTAGGAATTGTAAGCAACTGGGAGAACTAAGTGTGCAACAAGAGAGTCAAGGAAAGGAGAAGGGCAAGGAGGTAGTAGAGAAAAAGGAGGAAGAGCAAGAAGAAGAGAAGCCATATGTTCCTCCACCACCCTACAAGCCTAAGCTTCTGTATCCATAAAGGGTGAAACAACATTAGGTGGACACGAAGTTCTCCAAGTTCTTAGAAAAGTTGAAGAAAATTCAGATGAACTTGTCATTAGTGGAAGCATTGGACTACATACCCAAGTATTCGAAGTTTCTCAAGGACATTCTCACATACAAACACATTTGGGAGGACAATCAAATGGTGAACTTGACAAAAAATTGTAGTTCAATCATTTTAAGCACCTTGCCATCAAAACTATAAGATCCAAGGAGTTTTACGATTCCATGCGTTGTTAGTGACTCTGAATTTGCTAAATGCCTATGTGACTTAAGTGCTAGTATTAATCTGATGCCTTTATCGATTTTTAGGAAACTAGGCTTAGGAGATGTCAAGCCAACATCTATGCTCATTCAACTTGTAGATCAATCCATCAAGAAGCCATTTGGTGTTGTAAAAGATTTACTAGTAAAAGTAGATAAATTTACCATTCCGGTGGATTTTGTTGTGTTGGATTTTGAAGAGGATAGGAATTGTCCTTTGATTTTGGGTAGACCCTTTATGAATACTAGTAGGGCATTAGTTGATGTGCTTGAAGGGAAACTTGTTTTAAGAATTGACGATGAACAGGTTGAATTTAATATGTCTAAAACTCTAAAGAAACCAATGGAGTGCCTATATGAAGATTGATATTGTAAATGTTTGTGTGAAGATAGTTGAAAAGGAGGTTGAAAAAGTTGTTAAAGTGAATATGGATGAAGGTGTGAATGAAGAAGAGTTATGTAAGCGAAGTGAGCATGAGAAGTTGGAGAGATCGAATACCCTTACACCACCCTCCCTTGTTAAACCACCCGCCTTAGACCTAAAACCCTTACCTTCTCATTTAAGATATACTTTCTTAGGTAGAGACCACACTCTACCCATCATTACATCCAACTTATTAGGTTTTGAGTAAGAAAAGAAAGTGGTAGAGACTGTTAGGAAGTGGACGAAAGCCATGGCATGGAAAATTGCTGATATTAGGGGGATTAGCCCTAATATGATGGTGTATAGTATTAACATTGAGGAAGGATGCAAGATAGTGAAGGGGAGATAAAAAAGGTTAAATCCATACATTCAAGAGGTTGTGAAGAATGCAGTAATGAAGCTCTTAGATGTAGAGATTATTTACCCCATTTTAGATAGTGAGCGGGTGAGTCCAATATAATATATGCTTAAGAAAGGAGGCATGACAGTGATGGAAGATTAAAAAGGTGAACAAATTTCTACTAGGACCATCAACGGCTGGAGAGTGTGTATTGATTATAAGAAGCATGACTTGGCTACCAAGAAAGACCATTTTCCCTTACCTTTTATGGGCAAAATGATTGAGAGGGTGGTTGGCCATGCATTTTATTGTTTTCTTAATGGATACTAACGGTACAATCAGGTGTTCATTTACCCACAGGATCAAGAAAAGACCACTTTCACTTATCCTTATGGGACTTTCGCTTATCAGAGGATGCCTTTTGGGTTATGCAGTGCACTTACCGCATTCCAAAGGTGCATGATGGCCATTTTTGCTGACATGAATGAGAATTTCATTGAGGTATTTATGGACGACTTCTCTGTCTTTGGAGTTTCTTTTGATGATTGTTTGTTTAATTTAGACAAAGTGCTTCAAAGATGGAGAAGTCTCATTTGGTTCTAAACTATTTGTCATTTCATGGTCCAAGAGGCGATTGCATTGGGCCATAGGATCTCATGCAAAGGGATTGAGGTGGATCGAGCAAAGACCGAGGTTATTGAAAAGTTACTCCCTCCCACCAACATGAAAGGCATCTAAACTTTCCTTAGTCATGCAGGGTTCTACAAACAATTCATCAAGGATTTTTCATTTATTGCTAGATCCTTAACCCATTTATTAGTAAAAGAAGTGCCTTTTGTGTTTACTAAGGATTGCTTAGATTTTTTTAACAGGTTAAAGAAGGCACTCACAATGGCACCTATCTTCACAATGCCTGATTGGTCACTCCCTTTCGAGATTATATGTGATGCAAGTGAACACGCAGTGGGGCGTGTACTTAGACAGTAGTAGAAGAAGAAACTACATACTATCTACTATGCGAGCAAGACCTTGACAAGCACACAACTAAACTACACCACTATGGAAAAGGAGTTGCTTGCAGTAGTTTTTGCAATTGAGAAATTTTGATCTTCTCTTTTAGGTTCACATATTATTATCTTTACAGATAATGCGGCGCTGCATTATCTCTTTACAAAACTAGAATCACTCTTACGCAATGATATTTGGATTTTGATATGCTAGAAGAAATAGGGCTGAAGGATAAATTATTGAAATTGTGTAGGAAATGTAGTTGGGAAAAATATGTGCATATGGATTACCCTATTTTTTATGAACTAACACTTGAGGGCCTGTTTGTTTTCGTTTTTTTAGTTTTTTGTTGTGATTTTTGTAAATTAAGAAACTACCTTAAAATCATGTTTGGTTAATCACATTTTATATTTTGTTTTTTAAAAAATAATAACTATTTTACTAAAACATAAAAATAACATTTTTATGATTTATGAAAATAGGATTCTATCTATTTTGAAACATGTTTTTTTCACAAAAACAACAATTTTCTCTTCTGCGCCGACTTCATCTTCTCGTTGCCAACTTCATCTTCTACGCTTTCACCTATCTTGCGCCGACCTTATCTTCTACTCTTTCACCTGTCTTCCAATATCTGCAGGTTTGTTTTGATATTTATCTCTTGCTTTTGCAATTTCTCGTCTCTCTTGTCCATAACATCAAACCAATCATACTATTAATCCTATTTTCTTGTTTTCTCTTTGTGTTACTCTGAGTTGAGTATCTTATTGATGAGAAGAGCAGTCCCGTTAGTTTGGTAGTAAAAATCAATAGAAAAACTAGGTTTGATAGAAGAGAGTCATAAATCTAACACAGAATCGTGATAAGCAAAAGAAATATAAAGAAAATCACAATACTATAAATATAGCCATACTTACTAAAGGCAACCATGTACAACTGCTGCTTTGAGCATAAACTTCTGCATTTTTCTATGATAATAAAGAAGATGCACTCTCGTTCTTCTTCAGTTGTTGCTCCCCTCCTATGCTAAACATAACGATGATTTAACTCCTTTAGAGAATAATACAAAACTGAGAATAGTCCATAAAATAACATTATATAGCTATTTTCTTGATCTTCACGTCATTTTATAGAAGAGCAGACAGATATAGCTGTTTTCTTCTTCCTTGTGTTTTATAGCTATTTTGAACTTCATGTCATTTAATGTAGCGTGCGGAGGCTTCTTTGATTCTTGACTTCTTGTCTTCACGCCAGTTAGTTATTGTTGCGGGTGGAGGCTATGTTCAACGTATGTCTCTTATCTTTGATTTATTGTAGCTATTTTCTTCTTGAAGTTGACGTCACTTGCAATCAGCCTGGTGTTGTCCTTTTGCCTTCACACATTTAATATGGCATGTGGTTGGATGTAGCCTTCTTTTGTCTTCACGCATTTAATATAGCATTGGGTTTGATGTTGTCTGCTTTTATCTTCACGCATTTAATGTAGTATGTGGAGGCTTTTGATCATTAAATAATCGTTTAATGTAGTATGTGGAGGCTTTTGATCATTAAATAATCGTTGCAAGTGAATAAAGAGAAGGAAATCAATGCAAAAGGCCTAAAGGGTTTTAGCATTTACTATAGAATTGTCAATGTGTCAATAGAGTTCAAATGTACATAAACACAGAGCAAACTCCTGAAGCCAAAAAAGCTTTAATGCACAAGATAGTTTAGTATATTTATGGATACCCAAGATCAGCACTAAACCAAATGAAACCACCACTGGTCCACTGCCCATAACACAGAAAACGAAATAAACAAAAGTCTCGGACATGTCGCAATGAATGTTGTTTTGGTACAGTTAAATAAAAAATGATACAGATCTGATTCTGAGTACATCGACATCTTTTATATATTTTTTATTTTTTGTCACATTAATGCTCTCGTCACATTCTCATGGTCTTAATTGAAAGCACATGGTAATGGTTGCATAGAACTCACCTTAGTGCAAGGTTGTCTCTGATTAGTAATAAAGGCATATATCTGATTTTCTGTTCTGCTTTACATTTTGATCTGATTAGCTTTCACTGGTATTTTAACATCAGAAATGGCTCAAACTTAAATGAGCTTTCATAGGCTTTCTCTTCACGAATATGGGTTGAGACTCTTCTTTAAATACTGTTATTCTCTAACTATTCACTAACAGCATACTAGAATTACTATGTTCTCTAAGGGCTTTGTTTATATATTTTTTAGGTATTTTGTTGTGATTTTTGTAAATTGTTACGGTTGTCGCATGTTTATTTTGAACCATATTTAGCACTTAATACTTTGTAAAAATAATTGTGATTGATGTCACTTATATGTTATTGCATTTAGTGATGAAAGATATCATTTGGAAGATTATAGAGGCAGAGGAAGACCTCAAGGTCCACAGGAATTGTTTAACTACAGGCATTCGTCATTGAGAAATGTTATTGAAAGATGTTTTGGTATTCTAAAAGCAAGATTCCCTATACTTAAAAACATGCCAAGTTATGATATGAAGAAACAAAAATACATCATTATTGCTTGTTATGTTATACACAATTATATTACAATGTAAGGACAAACCAATGAGTTATTTGATAGTTGCACCGAAAATGAAGAACAAATTAGGGAAAGTGAAAATAAAGATGTAAGTTCTCAAATGGAGTATAATATTACTCTAGCACAACTTCCAGATATGTCTTGGAAACGAGATGAAATTGCTAGGCAAATGTACAGTGATTATGTTATTTGTAATTGATTTATGTTTCTTTTTGTAAATAATAGTACTATTATGTTTTCAAGAATTATAATACGATGGACATCTTTTATTGATTAGAATGACTTAATATAAGTTTCTAATTTATAGAAATTTATTATATATAGATAATGTGTAATTAAAATTACATTTAATTTGCATATGTTTTAATTTTAAATATAATGATAATTAATTAATTTTAAAATATAATATATTATATAAAATTATTAATATAAAAGTATAATTACAAAAATAGAAACAAGATGATAAAACTAAACATGTTTATGTTTTTTTATTACAAATCCCAACCAAACAGGTTTTTGTTTTATTTTTTTAAGAAAAAATAGGAAAAAAAAAGAAAACAAAAACTAAAAATTACAACAGAAAAACATAAGTGAAATCAAACGGCCTTAAGTTTGTAACTTTGATAAGTCTTCATTTAATTTTTAATGAAAATTTATTTAATAATGATACTCTTATTTACATAAACTTTTAACTTTATCATGCAAAATGAAAAATTAGACTTAAATGACGTAATAAATGCTGTTAATTTCACTACAATAATACAAAATTTAAGTAGATTTAAAATTATATTATTATATATAAATATGATGGCACGACTCCTGTAATTAAGAAAACTCGCTTAAACAACTGGATATAACTTGATATAGATTTTAATATAGATTTATTATTATAAATCTATAGTTCTTTTAATATAGGCTTAGTTTGGGAGAATAGTGGTGGTTGATAACTTGCTGAAATTAACCTACTGAAATGATAAGTACTTATGTATTTGAAATTACTGTTTTGGTAACTGCTGAAACGTAAAAATAGATGTTTGGCAATTACAGTTGTTTGTTATATAAATAATTAAAAAAATATTATTAGTCATATAAATTTAAAATTTAAAATAATAAAATATTGAATTAAAATAAGAAAATATAAATAAAATAAATTTAGTAAATAAAATATTTAATAAAAATATATTATTAATCATATAAATTTAAAATTATAAATAATAAAATATTACATTAAAATAAGAAAAATGTTGGACTTGCCTTCCATTGGTTTAGGGTATAATGAAAAACAATAATTATCATAAAATTATTAATGGAAAGTAGAATTTTTATCGCAGAAGAACTTTTTCACCGTAACCTTCTTTCTGCTTATCGTTTTCCGCGATAGCATTGCACTTTCCTCCAATCATATGTTTGTCTACAGATCTAAACATATGATTACGTTTGAAAATTACTGTAGATAAGTACTTATCCTTACTACACTCCAGATCCAAACCCAGCAGTAAAATTTATCCATATAAAAAGTAAATAATAAATTCATGGATAAAATTAAATTCATATTTTTAAAAAATAATATAACATTTAAATATACTTAACCATGCTACTTGAACGTGACAATAATATAACAGTTAAATATACTTAACCATGCTACTTGAACGTGACAATAGAGCTCTGTATACGGAAAATACGTCAGAACCTCGGAAACTGTTGAATTTAAGGCAATCGAAAAATCTCAGCGATCTTGGACCCAAACCACAACCATGGAGAGAAGACAGATCTATGTTGTTGTGGCTCTCTTCTTCAGCTTTGTTGCCCGTATTTCTTCGCTCTCCGTCACCGTCAACGACGTTGAATGCGTCTACGAGTACGTTCTCTATGAAGGCGACTCCATCTCCGGCAACTTCGTCGTCGTTGATCACGATATCTTCTGGAGCTCTGATCACCCAGGCATTGATTTTACCGTATGTGTTTTACCTTTTGACTTTCTAATTTGATTACATCTAGATCTGCCTCGGTTCTCTGTTCCTTTCGGTTTAGAATTGGCGGGGTTCTATTAAAGTTAGGGTTTTTGAATCTCGTTGGTATGTTATTAAATTGTAATTATTTTGTTTACGAATTTTGTTGGTTGATCAATTGCTGTAGGGGATTTGATGGGGCGGTTCTCAGTTCAAAGTTTTTTCTTAAATTGCATTTGGATTTGTCCGAAGTTGTGGTCAATTAAAGAGATACTACTTCGTTTGTTCCGTTTGGAACCTGTGTTCTGATCTGATTATGCTGTATTATGGGAGTGTCTTTCATTTCAGGTGGGGAATTTTTTACTAGTTAAGAGAATTGTCCCTTTGATGCTTAACCATATTGTTATGGGGATAATTGGGTAGAAATCTGGTTATCAGCTTTCTTAAGTCTCCTTTTAAGATTACCTGACTGCATTCATATGAAGTTCTCTCCTAGTCTGGCATGTAAATGGTCTTTCATTTTCAGTTACTCAATTATAATCCACTTTGTGGTGATTAAGTAGGAAGTGTATCTGGTTGTAGAGATGGTGGCAGGGTAGGGTGGTGGTGAGCAAATCCTTGTATTAAATTAATTGCCTCTGAGAATAGTAGACATTAGAAACCTTGTATCAATTTGTGCCTTATGGATCACATGAAGTATATGGGAGCCTATTTATGCTGTACTGTTGTCAGATAATCATTGATATTTTGTGATTATCCTTGAAAGTTTGTTACTCTTGGTCAGTAATTTTGAAATATTGGGGTTTTGGCTGTTATGCAGGTGACATCTCCTGCTGGTAACACGGTGCGCACAGTGAAGGGAACATCTGGGGATAAGTTTGAATTGAAAGCCCCGAGGAGTGGAATGTACAAATTCTGTTTCCACAATCCATATTCTACACCAGAGACTGTGTCATTCTATATTCATGTAGGTCACATTCCCAACGAGCATGACCTTGCTAAGGATGGTATGATCCCTTTGCTTTTTGCTTGGAATGTTATCAATCAGGTTGTTAAAGCTATAATTCTTATTCATGTTGGTTGTGGAATTTCAACAATACATCCAAACAAAATGTCTAGATTCTTGGATTTACTTGTTTCAGACTGTTTTTTTAATTTGAAATTTGTTACCTTTGGTATTTTTCACCTTTCATGTAATGTTACATGCAGAGCATTTGGACCCCATTAATGTTAAAATTGCTGAACTGAGAGAGGCACTGGAGTCTGTCACAGCGGAGCAGAAATATTTGAAAGCACGTGATGCTCGACACCGTCACAGTATGCTCCTTTCTTTTATTTATACTTATTTCTTCTTCCTTTATATATCTCTTCCTCCTCCTCTTCCCTATCTTACTTTTTTGTGGCATAAAAATCCCTGTTGCATGGCCAAATGGAACCAGTTTTTTTTTGCTTCTAGTCAAATCATGAACATGTTAATCTGAGTAACTGCATGAATCATGTAAGATTTCCTCTTTATATAATGAAATACTACTATCCGCGGGTGCTTAAAAAAACCGTCCCCTTTGTAGGAACAATTTAAACTTGTTTAGTAGCATAACTAATGTTTCAGAGAATGCCAGCTGGATGACCTATTTGTTGTTTCTTCTGCAGCAAATGAGAGCACTCGTAAGCGTGTAATAGGATACACAGTTGGAGAGTACATTTTGCTGGCTATTGCTAGTGCTCTTCAAGTAGTGTACATCCGCCGGCTCTTCAGCAAGTCAGTGGCATACAATCGAGTTTGAGGCTCTTCACTAAGTTATTGCCTGTGGATTAATGATAGACAAGTAATTTTACATGTTCAGAGAAAAATAGAGTTATCTACCGGCCTGTACTCTTCATCTTTTACATCTTCAATTAAATACATGTTCAGAATACTACAAGCTTAAAGCCAACTAGCAACTTTTACTTCATTTTCTCCTGGTCCATGGGAAGCCATTTTTACTTCATATTGGATATTCGTTTTGTACTTTGGTATTGGTATTAATAATCAGGATCAACTTGTTTGCCTAACAACTTCGATATAATCTCTCCCAAAGGTAAAAGAATTGAATACTTTTAGTGAATAATTACGTTTTTATCACAGAAAATTACAAATATGTATATCAATCTCCTTGGGTGAAGATGGAGAAAGTCTGAAAAATTGTCTTGTTAATAAACACTCTAAAAGAATACTTAAACACCCTGTTTGGAACGATAGGAATTGAATTCAATGTTGGAATTGAATTCAATTCCTATGTTTGGAACATAAAGAAGCAAAAGAATTGAATTCAATTCTTTAACTACAACTAACCAGCTTCAGTAATTGAATTCTTGCTAAAAATCACAAGAATTCAATTGCACTCTCGTTTTAATCGCTGCCTTTTAACATTAGAAAATTATCTTCCCACAATACCCTTATTTCTCTCTTCAACAAAGCTCTTATTTCTCTTTTCAACACATCCCCTCACTTTTCTTCTTCAACACAACCCTCACTTCAATGCAATGTAAGTCAAAGCTTCCTAGGCATAATCATAT
>JANZXP010000196.1:49446848-49468449 GCA_027576715.1 Erythroxylum flavicans | reverse complement strand
TTCTGGGATAACAAAATCAAAGTATATGGAGAGTAGTTTTTAATTAAAATTTTCTTAATTTCTCTTATAATAAAATTAATGTTTAAAACCTGCTCTATTTAAGTGTGAATGTTGATTATTTAATAAGGTTATCTTTTAGTCAAGGGTAGAAATGTCATATGAAATAATTAAATTCATTTTGATTATGTTCCAAACAGTGTAATTGAATTCAATTCTAATATTACTGGATTTGTTCCAAACAGTGTAAATTGAATTCAATTTAATCTCATTAATGTAATTCAATTCAATTCCAACATGGAATTCAATTCTATAGTTTCCAAACGCCCGTTAATAAAAGTCATAATCACTCGAGAACTCGAAACACCTTGTCGGTTTATCCTAAAGGAAAGGATTATTACGTAAGAACACATCAATTGCGTCAGGCACGTGTATATATCAAGAACTTAAAAGCGCTCTTTCACGACACACGTTCTTGGACTTCTCTCTCTCTCTCTCTCTCTCTCTCAAATTTCTCTGCTTCTAGTTTTCTGCACTGCCAATCACTGATCTTCAAAGCAATCAAGATAATGCTAGCGGTTTTTGACAAAACAGTGGCCAAGTGCCCTGAAGCTTTGCAGAGCCCGCAGACCCAGAATGTGTTGGCCCTGAAAGATGGAGTCTTGGCGAAGCATTTTGAGTCGATCCACTCTGATACTGTCACAGTTAATCTTGGCTCCTCTGGTTTCATTGCTTACTCTGCTCATAAGCAAAACCCTCTCCTTCCCAGGTGATTTTCATCCATAGCCATGTTCCTGTTCGCTTACCCTGTAGTCGCTTTTGATTATTTTCTAGGGTTCTTTTTTGTGTTTGATTTTGTTTGATCGCTGGTTTTGGTTAATAGGATATTTTCTTGGTGATAAAATGGAAAAGTAGAAAGTTGGGAACCTTGGATTTGATGATGCTTCTTTGCCCTTGTTGTGAAATATCCTTACCATAAAATATGTAGGGTATTATAGAAACTTTGCGATGAACAGAATATTGTAATAATTATGGCTTACATGTATAAAATTGGATCCTGATGTTTTGTGAAAAATGTTATGAACTGGGGCGATCAGAATTTTTAGGTTTTATTGATTTTTATTGTTAATCTCGTCAGATATCTGGATTAATAAATAACGCTTCTTTTAACCATTTCTAGTCTGATCTGATAGTTGTGTTATAATCTGTTATTCCATCAAACAAAAATAAAAGATAGTTGATTCTTTGATAAAGACAAAAGATAGATTTAGTTTCCATCAAAAGATAGTTGATTCTTTGATAAAGACAAAAGATAGATTTGATTCTTTGATAAAGACAAAAGATAGATTTAGTTTCTTGCCTATTCTGTTTTTGTTACAGAAAATTTCCATCTATTATGTATGTAGCACTTTTGATTAAATGGATCAAGTCTGTGGGCATTTTTGTTGGACGGAACTATCACATCATGTCAAGGAATTAATTTCTTACATTTTGAACTTTTCAAGTCCTGTGATTTGGAATTTGACCTTCAGTTTCTTCTTTCCAACTGCCAATTGTGCATTCACGTACGAATGAAGATATACTTAGTTTGGTTCAATAACATGTTAACTATGCGTCGCATCCCATTATTGATTTGTAGATTAAGGATTGATAATTTATTAGCATATATACTTTTGTTGCCTTGTTGTTATCTAACACTTGTGTGTATCCTATTTCTCTTTCCAGATTATTTGCAGTTTTCGATGACATCTATTGCCTGTTTCAAGGCCATATCGACAATGTTGCTGTTCTGAAGCAGCAATATGGCTTAAACAAAACTGCAAATGAGGTGATCATCATTATTGAAGCTTACAGAACTCTCAGAGATCGAGGCCCTTATCCTCCTGATCAGGTTGTGAGAGACATCCAAGGGAAGTTTGCATTCATCTTATACGATAGCACATTAAAAGCTACATTTTTGGCTTCTGTAAGTTATTATACGAGGAATCTTATTCTTCATTCTCCCAAGTACCTCTTATCCTCTTGCTGTTTTCTTCCATGTTCGTGTTCACTCTGTTTCCAAAAAATGTGCTGGTTGGATGAAGCTCAAGTATCCTATTTTGCAGGATGCTGATGGAAATGTGCCCTTTTTCTGGGGTACTGATTCTGAAGGCAATGTTGTTCTCTCTGATGATGCCGAAATTGTGAAGAAAGGCTGTGGGCAATCCTATGCACCATTCCCTAAAGGTGAAAAACTTCTGAAATCATGACGGGTTCATCTACCATGCAATCTCTGAAAATCTTTATTTGCCTACCATCTCGTTGTGTGGTAAAGCTATATCTACATATGCATTGTGATATGATTTAGATGTAGTACAAGTTTGTAGCAAAATTTGAAGATTCCAGATATTTAAGAAATGCAGGTGTATTGAGATCTCCAGAGAGTATATATGCAGCACATATTCCCTTAATATCTTTTCAATGGCTTTTTTGTGACAATTTTAACGGTAAAGCTAATCTGTTAATTTTGGTGATTGCTGTTCTTGCTGTTCTGTTACATTTGTTCTTGTAATGATATCATGTTTGAAACTTCCGGGTTCCTCACATCCATATTTTCTTTTTTGTTGCATCTTTTGCTGATATTTACAACGATGTAACCTGATATGTTTTCATGATACAGCATGGATTAAAAATTGAACGTTTAACTTTTAGTTCTGTTTCATATAGATAGCTTTGATTTTCCCATTTCTTATGTTCTTGTATAGAGATAGATAGCTTTGATTTTCCCATTTCTTATGTTCTTGTATAGAACTCCCACTTTTACTTCTTTCTATTGAACCTTAGCAACCTAAAATATTACATTGTCATTTAAGTTGATCTCTTTGATGATTAATCAGCAAAAGGATTTGATGTTGCTTAATCGGTTTGTATTGTTCTTCTCAGGGTGCTTCTTTACAACTTCTGGAGGCCTTCGTAGCTTCGAGCACCCATTAAATGAACTGAAGCCAGTGCCAAGAGTCGATAGTTCAGGTCAGGTTTGTGGTGCAAATTTCAAGGTTGACGAGGAGACAAAGAAGGAAACTGGCATGCCACGTGTTGGGAGTTCATATAACTGGTCCTCGGACATATGAGTTTGAGTCATTTCTGGAAAGATTTTTCTTATTTGTGGGCCTTCCTTTATTGTCAGACGACTTATTAACTTTCTGTTGGCCATCTTAGATGACATTTACATGCTCATGCATGCCAACTCCTAGCTAGTAATTCCAGTAATGAGATGATTACCATATGTAGCTGTGTGTTGCACCACTATCGGTCTACACCCACTTTTGGTGGATATAAGATTGAATAAAGTTTTACCTTCATAAAGGATATGTGACATCTTGATGTGAAATTTGTGTTCAATGTTTTTGTATATATTTGCATGTTTATAAATGTTTAGTACACCTGATGGAGGTGGAAAGATGGGTTTCTGAGTTGGAGATAGGTTAGGTAAAGAACTACTCTCTGTTATAAAGAGCTATCATATGAAGTGCTATTTGAAACCATAAAAGGTACACCCAATTGTGTTCAGCAACTCGATGCTGGAAAGGTCCGCAATTAACAGAACTATTGGATAAGGTCATCATGCTAAACAATACCTTGGATAAATGAATGTTACCGGAAGAGCAGCCGGGAAAAGTCTTCTGTGGCCTCTGGCTTTCAGCTTCTAAGAGGTAGTTATATTAGTCTTTTGCATCTGCAATGCCTCCTGGAGTTATCTGGAATACGTGCTTCTGTCAAGGATCCAACTTGGGTATTGTAGACCGTTGTGTTTTTGTGTAGTATACTAGGGATTTTAGTCCAGTCAGGATCTTATTTCATGGAGAGTGATTTAGCTAATCAAAGTTTAGAAGAAAAACAAACAAGAATAATATAAAGGATATCGCTTCAGCCTCGGGTAGATTTGGTGCATCAAACACTTTGCAGACTCGTTGTTCACCTTTGCCTTTCCTGAACATCAACCTGATTGTAGCTGCATGAGCAAGCACATGGCCTCCTGCTGGCTTTTTAGGATCTGAAATGAATACTCCTCCACCCGGATCGGCTATAACTGAAATAATGAGCCGATTCACGAGTTATCAAATTTAGCTGACATTTAACATTGGACGATTTTGTATCTATTTGAACTGGACGCTCCACTCAGACTCGGGATCTTGTAGGCCATTTAGCGTTTCGTAAATGATCATTACCTTGGTTGGTCATATAGACTGCAACATTGAATTCCTCAGCTATTTTTGTTAATCGAGAAAGCATCTGTGCCAATTTTTGCTGTACAGAGACATCAAAGAACTCATGTCATAATAAAGAAACTGTATAGTTGCAAAGGTTTAATATAAAGTGGGATAGTAGAGAAACATGGACTCACCTGACGTTCGGCAAGTTCTCCTCTTCCGGTGAAATCTACCCGGAATAGTGCAATTACTGAATCCACAATCTAAATTCATAGACGTGACTTAATCCCGTTACGATCATGCTTTGATATTATAATAAATTTGAAAAATCTTACCAGAAGTCTAAACGGTTCTTCAGACATTTTTGCAGCCAGACCCAGAAGCAAGTTATACTGATGCTCATATGTATATGCACGAGCGTAGATAATCTTTGATAATCATAGAGAAACATGTAAGATTTGATTTCCACTTTTTAACTAAGATAAAAAAATGGTAATATTACTGATTACATTATCTAGGACGGCTCCTGGATCCATGCCGAATCTTTCAGCTATTGGCACAATCCTGTCAGGTCGGCTTCACGTGCATGAAGTTAAAGGAAAACAGCAATTAAATTATGGGGGTGATACACTTATATTTTCTCATCACTTTTTATTGAAAAGAAACAGCAGATAGTGCAACTTTAGCAGCTGAGGTAAGGGAAAATAGAAAAGCATACAATGTTCCTTCAGTATCAATGTAAGCAACTTTCCCGTTTCCTCCCCTCATGTTTGTCGGAAGCTGCCAGACAAATAAGGAATTTCTGCATTTAAGGATTACAATGCATTCTATTCATATAACTAGATCCGGTATAAATCTATGTGTTGGTACTTTATTCATCGTTTTCGTGTTGATTTTGTTATATTAAGTTTGCTCAATCAGAAAAATAAGAGATTTTGGCATTTCAAGTACAAGCCCTGCACCAGCTTCCAAACTCCAAAAAGGCAAAAACAGTACATAGTTAAAGAAGCCAATCTAACTTGCATCCGCATATTGTATGCCTATATCCTAGGAAATTCCTTTCTGAAAGTTTGAATATGAATCTCATTGAGGTGGGTATCCAAGTAACCCAACCATGTCACTGTAATAGAAGAAATGTGGCATCCTCAAAAAATTTGCATAATTAATTGCTAAATTAGCAGTCTTAACAACTAATAGTCAGACTACGCTCATACAAGGTGCTACAAGAGTATCAACAATAAAAAGCGAGGTGAAGTGGGAACCTGCGTTGAAACGCAAAGAGTATGGGCAAGTTGAGTTTTCCCAGACCTGAATTGAGATTGAGATGACCAGTAAAGGAGTTACATTGCATACCTTAAAGATTTGAAAGGGAGGAAATCCACATACAGATTCAAGTATAATTTCTATAAGAGATGTGATTTAATTCTCACCTAAACTCCCCAAAAGCTTCAGTAATAGCCAGAGTTTCAATCCCACCTATTTCAAACCAGTCACAGCAATTTTATGAATAATTCTGAAACAAGCTAATACCCGTGTAAAACATCGACAGGACTAGAATATCACTACCTCCTAAAAGCTCATCAAGGGCTTGGCTTCCAGTTGTAATGCGAATCACTGATTTTCTCTGGAAGAAAACCAAAAACATTTACTACCCGTAATGCAAAAAGTAGGTTGTTTATTTCAACAGCAATTTGGACTACCAATCTCCTTTTGATCAAAAATGGTTGAAATATCAATAACTCAAACAGATACCTCATTTGAAGTACTAAAGGGGAAGAAAAACTTACTCTAAGCAGAGCATCGCTTCCAGTAATGTAACCAAAATTCTAAAGAGCAGAAAGGGAAAAATAATTGAATTTAGTAAAAAAGATGACAAACAAGTTAAATGAAGTTCAAGCACATCATGAACACTGACCACTATCTTCTCAGCAGCTTCACAGATCTTATCTACTTTAGCCTCAGACAATCCCTTGATTCCGGTCAAATTCTACAAAATAAAGAGTATATGGATACATATAAGTAGTTACAGGCCCGAAAATCTTCACAATTCAATATATACGCTCAAAATTATTATACCTTCTTAGTGTGCATCATCAAACCATTGCAGGTGTATATCCCTGCATCTTGAAGCTTTTTTACATCTCCAGCATTGATACCTTGTGCAATTACTACAAGGCATGTACGCAGAGCAAACGAACTGAACGGTAAAATGAACATAATATTCGAAAGACGTAGTTCAAATGAGAGAGATGTGGACTTATAAATATGTGTGTGTGTGTGTGTTTGTAAACCAGAAGAGATCTTATTAGAATTCAGTCATCGAAGAACAGTTAATAATCCAAGCTCAGCACTACGTAAATCAAACGCATTAGAGTAGAAAAAGCAAATAAAACGAGTTTGTTCTTAAACACGGACAAAACACGAACCGAGTTATGTACACATCACAAAATCACCACCTGAACAGAAAATCTCATTCTCGATCTTTCCTAACGAGACAGTCTATACTTAATATCATAAGTAAAAGAACAGCAATCCACGAACTAAAGATTAACAAAATCAAATAGCGAGAAGAGCAAACAATACACGAGACAGCTGTGATAACAACGAAGAAATTTTCAAAATACTCAACGATCAGGCACAAGCAGATGAAAACTTTAAAACACTTAAAAAACAGCTATGATAACAACGAAGAAATTTTCAAAATACTCAACGATCAGGAGCAAGCAGATGAAAACTTTAAAACACTTAAAAAACAGCAGGAATACAATACAATTGAGAATCGGAGCTGAGGTGTTATATTTAATTACGTTTATCGATCGCTTCGAACAAGTCGTCTTCATCGTCAATATCTTCTCGTTCAACGAGCTGCAACTGGCTTTGCTCTTCAGCTCTAAGAAAAGATTCAGAAATTAAGAATGCAATGAACTCTACAAAAATGGAACTGAAGAGAACAGAGACTGGATGCGTTTGAGCGTACTTGAGCGTTGCGAGCATCTTGAGTTTAGAGTAAACAAAACTGTGATGAATGGAATTGTTGATTGCCGTGTTTGGCTGTTTCTATTTAAGAGAGAGAGAACTCTAGAAGAAGAAGAAGACGCTCAGACTCGGAGTTTTGAATTGAAGAGTGCGAGTTTATATAGAAGGCGGGAAATGCGGCCTCGCACATTGTGGAGTTCAGAATGGGAGCTTACTGGATGAAGTCCGTCCGCCAATAAATGTAATTACAGTAAACTCCCCTCAAATTTTACTTTTTTTTATTTATTTTTACACTTTAAAATTGTTATAAAATAATTTTCACATAATAAAAATAGTAAAAATTTTAAAATAAGAAAGAAAATATTACTTTGTAATTTTAATTTTATATTGATTTCTTACTTATTAATTGAAATACTCATAAATAAAAATTAATGAGTTGAAGGGTAAATAATTAAGATATATATTGAGATTTTGAGCTAATACTTCGATTTTTTTCTAGAATTTTTGTTAATGATTATAAAGTTATAAAAAAAGGGAAAATTTTGAATTGACTTAAATTAAAAATGCATCAAGTTAATGACACGATGGAGTTCAATCTTAAGAAAAGATGCTCATTTTTTTTGGATTATTATGGAATTAATTTATTTTAAAAATACTTATTTATTATTTATAATATTAATAATTATCGATATTTACCAATTGACTATTTCTTTTACATTAAAGTATAGTCGTAATACTAGGTACTGAATTACATTTGAAGAAGAGCAATTTTTCAGTTTTTCAAAAATCTTAAAGCAAAACTTTTAAGTATCATTTGATAGATAATTTAAATAAAATTTATAACTAATGTGGTTGATACTATTATTATAATTTAAAATCTTATTCAATAAATAAATTTAAATCACAACTTTAATTGTCAAAACGAAATTTATTAATAGTGCAAAGCTTGTCGCAGTTGAGCTAGTACTTACAAATTAAGGAAAACCAAAGACTTTCTCAAGTTATATGGCTCAGGACATTTATGTACTCCAAGTTTAATTTCAGATAAAAACACGCCAATAAAGAGAAAGTACAAAGCTTAAGGAATAAAACCCCAGCAACTGTAACATGTAAAAACAAACTCTGATGACCCCAACCCATCCTTTTTCCAGGATTTGCAAGGGATATGATATGACTTGTTCAAAGCTGTCCAAGCAACTGATCTCTCATGGTCCCATCTTAAAAGCACACGGACAGCGATATGACATTTTGATTACCATTTTATGGGGGCATTATATATAGCTCTCCTTTTGAACATCCGTAAATGGCAGGTAACAAGCCCTTATCGATGGATTCTCCTCCTGAACCTGTTGTCTTCATTGATGATAACTGACAAAACGCAAGTCCTGTGAAGGAGTTGGGAGAATCAAACTAATGACGTTTTTGCTTCTTTTGTTTCCTATGGAAAATGAAAGGTATGTGGAATCTTCCCCTTATAGAGCTTCCCACCAAAAGAGAGTAGCCAAAAGTTCAACAACCAAAGGGTAGCTAGTAGCTAGAGGCATTAAGTCAAACTTCTTTATCATGTATATTAGGCATGCCTGTGTGAGCAAGAAGACGTTTATATCTGTAGAACCCGTAATCGTTACCTTACTTATACCAGTTTTCGTGAATCAAAACTGGCTTATAAGCTATTTATCAAGACTCAACAACCCCTAATAGTATACAGCATCAAAAGCAATTAATAGTTATGAACAACTACTCAAAGCAATAAGTTAGGAGTAATTAACCACAGATTGCGATTTCTCAAATACCGGCCGTGTCAGTCAGTGCAATTGCAACGTCTTATGGTCAATAACATTTATGTTAGACCTCAGGTTCACCATGGAAATGTAATACAAAACAAAGAGGTGCTCATTCTCTTTCTGTATATCTGATTCATGATTCATATTTCTGCCTTTCATACCGGTATATATGGAAGTTTATTGAGGATAAGACCATGATTCATTTCCCTGTTTGAGTTTCAAGGTAGAACTAACAAGTGAAGCGGGCCTATTTTCATAATATTCAATTGATTTCTGAACTTTCCTCTTGAGTATCATGAAGCAAAATGGGATTCAAGTTGCTGAAACAAAGCTTATCAAAATTTCCCATCCGATGTTTTTATTTGTATGGTATAACTCTTATTTCTCTTTTTGTCAAGACCGCAAGAAAACAAGTGAAGCGTTACTGTTCCATTGGAGTATTAGTAGCTTCTCTCTATATATTGCTAGCAGCTTTACCACCAATCTGATCTTCTGATCACTTCCACGACCCCTGAAAGTGAGAACAAGAAACAGATTGATAAGTAGAATTTCTCAAACAAATGGGATTTTCAAAATCTAAACAAAGTTGCGATTTTGCGGTGGCAGATCAATCAGATTACAAACTGATGTAGGCAAACAACTTATGGTGAGAATTGAAAACTCAAGTGCACACGCTCACTCTTGATAATGTTATGGCAGAGGTGACTAACAACCATAGGTGTACAGATCGAGACAAGTCGAAAGGTAATAAAAATTTCAAGTCTCTCTTTTTCTAACTTCACACCCATATATGCTTATATACACATCAAAGTACGCACTACGACTCTGTGCCTAAGAACTTTGCAGAATTGTCCCTACCTACCTAGACCATCAAGGTATAGCCTTAATCTCTGAGATGTTTTTTCCCCATAAAACTGAAATAAGTAGTGTTGTTTCTATTATTCCGAAGTTATTTGGTGCTCAATACTTGTCGTTGTCGTATAACAACCCTAAAAGAAAACAATAACAGGCATAAGATTTGGTAAATCAATGCACAGGACTTTGAAGATGCATAACCAATTTATTAATAAGAGCGGTACGGAAGATTAATCAAGATATCTCAAGGCTCAATCACCAAAGCACGAATAGGGGATCTTGAAATCCTTGAACTGCACCGAGACCCAAAATTTGTCTCTGAAAACCCTAACAAAAATCCGCTCACTTACCATTTTTCGTAAGTTTCATGGAATAAAACAAGGAGAAGATACAAGAATCCGTACACAGACATGCACAAAAAAAGAAAAAAAATGTACCAAGTACACAGCAAATACGCAAATCGGAAAAAACCCAGATGAGAATAAATCATTAAAAAGAATTTCACGTACCCTTTTCTAGGGATTGAACAAGAAAAGAAATTAGGGTTTTAATAGAATTAGGGTTTCTCATGCTACCAACAACAGGTGAAACTGCCACATGATCTGATCATTCCTCAACAAAGGAGGCAAGTTAAGATCATGCTGGCAGCTTCAACTGATAGTGATGCACGATAAGACACATGCTCATCAGCCATACACACGCCACTGAGATCGAAAACTCGACATAAATTGGCCCATTTTCACACTCATCACCAGCACTGGCTATGGTGTTCTGAGGTTAAGGTTGTTTAGAGATGGAGAGGATAAAGGAGTATAAATAGAAGAGTAGTGAGAGGATAGCATTGAAGGGGAATTTATCAATTTGTTATTATTATTTCTTTGTAGATGGAATATAAAAAAAAAGTTATTAAATGGAAATAAAATGTAAGATGTAAGAAGTGGTCCCTGGTGATGAAAATTGAATATTGTCACGCCAAGACTAGCTCCATTGCAGTTGCAGACAGGTTAGTGAGTGTTTCTATATATACTGAAAGAGCATTAATAACTTTTAGGTTGGGCCCTGAGAGAGTGGGGGACACTTGGCCTTTGTTTCTCTCTCTCTCTCTGTGACTGTGAGTAAAGCATCAGCCATGAGCCAAAAGAGTGTAAACTCCATAGTAGAGCATATGAGGGGACCATTTTTTGCATGGTTGTATAGGTCTTGCATAAGGTTCACACACAAAAGCCTCAAAAGGAAAGAGCATCTCAACCGAAGAAAATTTTCTGAATCTCCATCTCTCCCTCTCTTTGGATTGAGATTATATGTATGACGTCCAATTAATCCAATTCCGTATAAGCATCTTTGCTTTGTTCATGGATTGATAACCCCTTTCCTTTCCAAATTTTCCATATCTTGGATACTTGCCAATTCTGCCTCTGATTGGTGCCAGCTTGCACCTCAGTTGTTATTTAGCAACAGCTGATACGGACAAGTAAGAAAAGGACTCGTAGTTTGTAAAAGTAATTTCTTTTCATTTTCTGCTTCCTCCTTGATCACGGAAACCCGACCTGTGCAATGACTCACTCGTTCCCTCCCTGGAATAAAGTTTATAGACCATTCTATGGAATCTGTCTTACCAACTTAAAACCCTAATTAGTAGATTTGGCTCTAGCTTTTCGAGATATCTTCCATTTTTCTAAACATTTTCTTTCGCTCTCCCCCTTTATTTTGTGATTTTCTAAACTTTTTTCTTTTCACTATCGGAATATATTCCTTCGGTTGTTGTATTCCTCAAACGATATCGACATATACTATGATTAGAAAGTTCGTCGTGTCTCCTATTGTAGCGGGCCAATTAACACCTAACGCTTCAATGATAACTATCTATATGCGTACAGCAGTGGACCTACAGCTCTTAACACCTCAGTTATATTTATTAATTTGTACATTATCACACCTATTGCTAGTCTATATATTCTAACTTCTTCTTAGGTTATTAGTTAATTCATATTTCTGATTGTATTTTGATATCGCATATGACATGCGTCCTATAAAACTCTTCCAACTCGTTACTCGTATGATTCCGATAAACAATTCCAGATTTTGGTTTTTTGAAAAAAAGTGATTCTGATTTTTGTCTATAGTATTCAAGCATTCAGTGATACGCTCATCCTTCGTGCCTAAGGCTGCAAAAACTCTCCACCTTAAGAGAAACTAAAATCAAAAGGAATTTAATAAATTTTAGTAAATTTTGTGCTAATTTTTAGGATAGTTAGATCAAGGCAGGTGTAATCACTTTTTTTTTTGGGTAATCTGGAAAGCTAATGTGTTTTTTTGTCGTGTTCCTATTACCATAATTTAATAAATTGTAATGCATCTTTAAGAATGTCTTAATCTCTTAATTAGAACATTTGATTAATTATAAAATTAAGTAAACCAACAAGATATTGGCGAAGTAATACTCTCCTTCCGATATTTGTTAATTTTATGTACAATTCTTGAGTGAAAGACCCCATAAAATCAAACAACATCAATAAAACCAGTAACCAATTAACCAGGGGATTGTTTATCAACTGAAGGCTCATGATCAGTTGTAAAATCCCAATTCGTCTTCAATGTATCAAAACACGTTACATCCAATATATCTTAACAACGAGACTTGATGTTTAGCCTCTTTTTTTTATCGTGACTTGATATGTTATTTGCCAAAGAAAATTTAGCTATTTTAACCATATATTTCTTAAATAGGTTGTTATAAGTACATTTTTTATTGAAATTTTAGCAACGAGACTTGATGTTTAGCCATTAATATTCTTTATCATGACTTAATATTATTGTTTTTCAAAGAAAAATAAGCTATTTTAGCCATATATTTTTTAATATGTTTTTATAAATAAAATTTTTTGCTATAATTTCATAGAAAATCTCAGCAATGAGACTTGAAGTTTAGACATTAATTTTTTCCTTATCGTAACTTAATATTATTATTTTTGCCAATGAAAATTTAACTATTTCAATTATATTTGTTAATTTTGTTGTTATAAATAAAAAAATTGCTGTAATTTCATAGAAAATCGTAGCACCGTTGTAATTAGACTTGAAGTTTAGCCATTAATTTTATTGTGACTTAATATTATTGTTTTTGAAAAAATAAAATTCAGCTCCTTTAGCCATACATTTGTTATATTTCTTATTATAAGTAAAAAAATTGCTATAATTTCATAGAGGGAAAAAAAAGCCTATTACATATCATTTATTTTTGCAAGTAAAATACTTTGATTGACTATATTTAGTTGCAAAAGCTATGAAAATACGTTTCAATAATTAGTATTTGCATATTTAGCCACTCCCTTTTTCATTATTATATTATGTAGTGTTTTAGTGTAGGATATATTCAGGATAAGATTGTTTAATGTTAATTGGGATTGCGTGATGAATTATAGAATGATGTAAAGCATCTATTCGAAAACGAAATGGTTGCCACGCAAAACCATAGCATATCACCCACATGGGTTCAAGAGTTTGTTGCCTGATCTTGATGCAAGTTCCTCGCATCCATTCTCCCATGGCCTGTAAATACTCTTCGATAATTATCTAAAAGATTCTCTGCTAAAGCTTTTGTCATATATTCTTACCAATAAATGTAATGAGGCAGATGCATAGTCCGTAACTATTACGTAATGCTTCTAGTTCTGATGGATGCATTTTGTATCTATTTCTACTGCCCCCTTTCTAATCATGTAGGCCAATCCTTTCCGTATCTACTTTACGAATATTGGGTGTTGTAGAAAACTGATCATTAATTAATTATGGTGACCACAGTATAAGTTTGTTGTCTTTATACTTTTGTGATTTAAGATCCGACCTTGAACAAGTGTCTCGTGTACGTAGCTTCCATTAAACAAAAGATGCTGGTATTATGATGATCCTCTAAAATATGTGCATGAACCTGGTTTATCGGCATATTTGTTTTGAAGAGTATTTCAAAGGTAAAAAATTTTAATGTGGTAGGATGTCTATTTAATAATTACATAATAATATTATTATCTCATCCCGTCCAAACTTTTGGAAAAAGGTCATAAGTTTTTGTAAGATATGATTTCCATCCCAACCTAACAAAAATTATCATTCTACTAATATTTTGACATTCTATTAAGGTTTCACAAAAATTTGTGCTATTTATATTCCCTCGTGTCATAAGGGAGATCACAACCTATATACTTGGAAAATGGAAATTTAAGTGCGGTATGTTCTAAAGTTAATGTATCAAATTCAAGGTAATGGATTTCGGGTAAGACTTAAGAACAAACTCGAATATAACTCTAATTCTTTCTTTAAATGACGATATTTTGGTGATCTTTTAAAATGACGTTGTTTTGACGTATAAATTTAAAGAATTTAAGATTAAAACCATTGCTAAGTTTAATAATCTCTAAAATAATGATTAAAATAATAATAATAAAGAAAACACAAGTAATGATAATAAATATGTAATGTAACTTAAATTTGGGAAAAATCCTGTAAATCTCTTAAATCTTTACATATTTGTTCTTTGAAAGCAATAAATTTTAGTTGCTTGTTTGTTCCAATTATGTTTTTGATTTTTTTGTTTTTAAATTTAGTAAAAAAATTGAGCTTATTATTATTATTATTATTATAAATAAATAAATATGAACATATGTACGTATAAAACAAGTTATAAAATAAATACTACAATAAATATTGAACAAAGTAAAGAATAAAAATAAAAAATAAAATAAGTAAATAAATTTACAAAGAAAAAAGAACAAATCAATCACTCAATCAAACAAGTCATTGCAAAAGAATAATTAGGTTAGGTAAAGAAATGGTTAAGCTAAATAACTAGAAGAGAATTGTTATATAATAAGAGTTTAGGCTAAATAATTATGTGAAAGATAAGAACTTCTCTATATGAGACCGTTTGTCCTTATTTTAATATGCAAGGGTTTCTTATTGAGGACCAAGTCTTTGGTAAATTTTAATAATGTCGTATCATTTTTTATCACCTTTTCCAATTCTTCTTAGGCCCTCCTTATTTTCTGTTACAGTTTATAAGTGCAATCTTTTCGCATCTTCTCACTATAATATCATGATATCACCTTTTAACATATCCAAACTACCTGAGCTTTATTTCTTTTAATATTCCATCGATATTAGTTACCCTTAATTTGTCTCTTAACATTATATTTCTGGCCTTATCTCCTCTCGTAACGTTGCATATCTAACGAAATATCCTTATTTTTGTCATCATTAATTTACAATTGTACACTTGTTTGATGGCCCAACACTCTGCCTTATGAAGCATGGTTGGCCTAATCGCTAAACGATAAAATTTTCTTTTGAGCTTGAATGGCATTTTCTTGTCACATAAAACTCTTGATACATTCCTCCATTTATGTTATCCTGATCTAACATGGTGAATTATGTCTTTGTCACTTTCTCCATTCTTTTGGATGATATATCTTATGTACTTAAAATAAGGTATAATTTATGAATCAATCTTTACCTCCACATCAAAAATCACCCTATGGTCTGAAAAATTATACTCTATGTACTCAGTCTTAGTCTTGCTCAATTTAAAATATTTCGATTCAAGCATATCTCTCCAAAGTTTTAATTTAACAATAACATCTTTTTTTGTCTCATCCACTAAAACAATGTCATTAGCAAACAATAGACTCTAAGACACCTCTCTGTGAATATTCTTGATGAGTTCATCTATTACTACTGTAAACAGAAAGGAGTTCAACGAGGAGCCTTAACTTAATATCAATAAAGAAATACCATGACTGATCCGAATCATTTCTTGTTGGCAGGTATCCGTGGTCTGCTCCACCGAGATTGGGAGATCAACATCCAGCACGTGCACCGTGAAGGGAACCAGAGCGCAGATAACCTGGCCGCCTTAGCCCTCAAGGCCGCCTAGGCATTCATTTTCTTCAGGAGCCTCCGCTGCCTACTCGGGATCTCTATCAGAGGGACAGGCAAGGCGCAATGTACAACAGAACATTACGCTAGTTTGTTTTTTGGTGTTTTAGTTTTCCCTTATATTAAAAAAATAAAGAAATACCATGTATCTCCTCTTATCGTCATTACTCTATTTTATACACTTTCATACATATCCCTGATAACTTGTATGGTAATTATTAAAAATATAATTTAAATTTAAAATATCTTCAAAATATATAAATTTTAAATAAAATTTACTCTAATAGTTTAAAAATATGTTATAAATAAATATTAATTTATAAATAAAATTTTAATTATTAAAATATTTATTTTTATAAAATATAATAGTTTTACGAATAATTTCAATAAATATTATACAAGTGATTATAATAAAATTTATTTATTTATTTATAAAAATAATTTATCTTTAAATTTTATATAATAATAATTATCATACATTACTGTAACAGAAGAAAACCATAAAACTAGATGAAATAGAGAGAATTCTAGAATAAAATTTCGTATCTCATTCATGAACTGTACAGTAGCTTATATACAAGTATGTTAGTAACTGCTTAACTAACTAGTGCTGTTAGTAACTATATTACAGTTAATAACTAACTAACTTTACATAAATATATCGTAACATCCCCTCCTCAAGTTGGAATTGGTTGTAAAACCATTCCTAAGTTGGCAATGATGACTGCAAACTGTGGACTGCTCAAGGATTTTGTCAAAACATCAGCTAGTTGGAGATGAGTCTAAACATACATGGGATTAATAAAACCATCCTTGAACTTGTTCCTCACGATATGACAATAAATTTTCAGGTGTTTAGTACGTTCATGAAACACTGGATTTTCAGTGATATATAAGGCTGACTTGTTGTCACATCTTAAGGGAATTGGTGTGTTAAGTTTCACCTTAAAATCCTGAAGCAAATAGCTCACCCATTGGAGTTCACAAACAGCTAAACTCATATTTCGATACTCTGCTTCACAGGAGCTTCTTGAAACTATATTCTGCTTCTTAGTTTTCCATAAAACTAGTGATCCACCAAGAAAAACACAATATCCACTCAAAGATTTTCTACTCCTAAGACATGCTACCCAATCACTATCACAATAAGCCTTAACATCTGTATTTGGTTTAGCCGAATAAAACAAGCCATGAGAACTTGTATCCTTAAGATACCTGAGTACATGTAATGCTGCCAACCAATGGGTCTCACATGGATTGCATAAAAATAGACTCAGCTGTTGAACACTATAAGAAATATCTGGTCTTGTCATATTCAGATATAACAACCTTCCCACCAGTCTTCTATACTTCTCTGGTTCTTCAAGAGGCGCAAAAACCTCTTCAAACTTATGATTCCTAGGCAATGGTGTAAAAGCAATCTTTGAACCAGTGAATCCTACGTCCATCACAATGTCAGACAAGTATTTTTTCTGAGAAATAAAAATCCCTTCTTCAGACCTTGCTATCTCGATTCCCATAAAGTATTTTGCATAGCCCTAGTCCTTTATAGTGAACCTGGAACGTAAGAACTACTTCACAACAACAATTTCGGCTTCATTATTTCCTGCTACTAATACATCATCCACATACACAATCAGAACGAGAAATGAACTTCCAGAGGATTTTGTGAACAAGCAATAACCATTGGCTGATTGTGTAAAACCATATTTCAGTAATTGACTAGTAAATTCTGCATTCCATTCTTTTGATGCCTGCTTCAGCCCATAGAGAGATTTTCGGAGTCTACAAACTTGTCCAGGTTTAGCCTTTGTATAGCCTTCGGGAGGTGTCAAGTATACTTCCTCCTTCAAGTATCCATGAAGAAATGCGTTATTAATGTCTAGCTGATATATACACCAATCATTTTAGCTGCTAAAGCCAAAAAAACTCTGACTGTAACAAGCTTGGCCACTGGGGAAAAACTATCAAAATAGTCGACCCCTTCCTTCTGGTTATAACCTTAGGCCACTAACCTTACTTTCAGTCTCTCCACTGTCCCATCCGGGTTAAATTTCACCTTGATACCCATTTTGCACCAATAACATGTTTACCTTCAGGCAAAGTGGTAAGCTCCCATGTGGCATTATCCTCTAAAGCCTTTAACTCTTGATTCATTACCTCAACCCAACCAGAATGCAGCACAGCTTGTTTGTAATTAGCAGATTCTTTGATCTGACCAACATTGCTTTTTTAATTGGCCATAAAAGCCAAATAATTCTTTGAAAATCGTAAATCTGTCATTTGCAAGCCTCCACTAGTAACAAGATTCACACTGTTATAGATAAAATCTTGCATCCAAGCAGGTGTCTTTCTTGTTCTGGTACTTGTTCGTAGTATAGCTACTGGTCTCTCCACTTCAGATATGCTGTCATTATTTTCAAGATGTGACTCACTTGCAACAGGAACGTTTGAAGGAGAATGAGCAGAAGGAGTTGGAATTGGAGCTGATAAATCATCAGTAACATCTTAAGGTTGGTGTGGTGGCAACAACTCCTGAACATTGTTAGTAACACGAACAAATGGAAGAGAATGACAAAGTTCATTCTCAGATATAGTTTTATAAGGAAACTGATCTTCATAGAATGTTACATCTTTAGATATAATGATTTTATGAGAGTGTAAGTCATATGTTTTATAAGCCTTTTGACTAGGTACATAACCTAGGAAAATGCATTTGAATGATCTAGAAGAAAACTTATCTTTATTTGGTTGAGTATTGGTGACAAAACATAAGCAACCAAAGGTATTCAATCTTCCATAATCAGGCTTTTTGTTGAAAAGTTATCTCAAAAGGACATTTTCACTGCAAAATAGGAGTTGGCAGTCTATTTATGATGTGCGTAGCAGTGAGCATTGCTTCCCCCCAAAAACACTTGGGTAATCCTGCTTGAAATAGAAGTGCCCTTGCAATTTGAGTCAAGTGCCTATGCTTTCTTTCCACCACTCCATTCTGCTGAGGAGTATAAACATAAGTTTTCTGATGTAAAATTCCCATTCGCTCCAACATATCTCTACATGGCTCATTAACAAACTTAGTGCCATTATCAGTTCTAATGCTCTTAACCTTGCAGTTAAACTGATTATGCAGCATAAGTAAACACTTTTCAATAGTTTGAGTGACTAGTTGCTTGTATTTAAGAAAAAAAATCAATGTTGCTCTACTGAAATCATCGACAACTGTCAACATGTAATGAGCTTGATTAATGTCAGATTAGAAGTAAAGTCCCCAAAAATCTATGTGCAACAACTCCAGTATATTTGTGGTTTGAATTGAAGAAGTGGGAAAAGATAATCTGTGTTGTTTGGAGAAATGACAAACGTCACAAGTTTTATTATAACTAGAAAAACGAATACAAGGTATATGCTGTAGTACAGGAAAAGAGGCATGTCCCAGCCTTTGATGCCAGTAAGTGGCATTATTCTCACTAATTACAGTTGAATGAGAAACAGAATTACAAGTAAGAAGAGGCTTATCTAATGAAAAACAAATATTATGAGAATTGCCATGTGATTCAATAGATGAAGAGGAAGGAAGATGAAAAGATTGTGAGGTGAGTATGTATAGATTGCCTATGACTTGACCAATAGCAATGATAGCTTTACTCTGCTGGTCCTGTATGTAATAACAAGAAGTAAAAAAAGAAACAAACACATTAGCATCTTTAGTAATTTTGTTGACAGAAAGCAAATTGAATTTGAAGGAAGGAATAAGTAGAACATCTTTAAGTTGAAGGGTAGAATGTAAGGTAACATGGCCTAACACGTTTCAGACTATTATTAGGGAGATGAATAGGCACAGGGAACTGGAGTTGTGCAATATGTTGCATAGATCTTTTATCAAAACATATATGATTGGATGCTCCACTATCAACTATCCAGATATGACTTGAGTTCAGTGAATGAGCATTAAGAACATGGTGTATTTTCGCTACCTGACCTGCAAAATTTACAAGATCAGTCACTATGTTAACATATTCTTCAGCAGGCTGCTTTCCTTTAAGGATTCTGGACATCTCCTTTCGAATTAAGGAATTCACCATACTGGCAAGATTATCATCAGAAGCCAAGTCATCTACAGATGTTGTATCATACAGCTCTTGTTGCACCAGATTAGCCATTTCTCCTCTCTTTTCTGCTGCTTTCTTTTCTTTCAATGCTTTGAACCAATCTGGATAACCATGAATTTTAAAACATGAATCCCTTGTATGATCAGTCACATTACAATGATCACAAAATCTATCTTTCCTGTTAGCCTCCTTTTGTTTAGAACTACTGCCCTTAGTATTGGAATTCTTGGCCAAAAGAGCAATAGCTTCTGTAACATTACTGCTATAAACCATACTCACTTGTCTTTGTTTTTCCACTCTCAAAATCATAGAATAAGCTTTATCGATGTTAGGCAAGGGCTCGAGATTCAAAATCTGACTTCTCACATTATCAAATGTTAGATTAAGTCCCATCAAAAATTGCATTAGTCTAGCAGATTCCTCTCTTTCAGCCAGTAGAATAGTCAATTCACAACTACATCCATTACAATGACAGCTAGGTAGAGGCATAAGTCTATTTAATTCTTCCCAACATCAATTCATTTGCTATAATAGGCAGTAACAGAATCATTACCCTATTCCAAAGAAGAAACTTCTCTTTGCAATTGATACCTAAGAGGATCATTGTTCTCTCCAAGTCTTTTCTCAATCGTATCCCATAATACCTTGGAACTAGCACAATAGATGAAAGTATCAGACATCTCTTTAGTCATAGAATTCAAAAGCCACGCCTTAATCATGGAATCAAGTTTCTTCCATTTCTTGTAGAGAAGAGGACTCGTAGGAGTAGGAAAACTTCCATCAATGAAACACACTTTATCCTTTGCTTCAAGACTGGTTCGAACATCTATCCTCCAGGTAAGATAATTGTTACTTGTGAGAGGAGAAGCAACCAGAAGCATTCCTGGATGATCAGAACTCTGCAAATGCAATGGATCTCCATCATCGCGATCATTGCTGCAGAAGGATCTTTATGAACAACACCACTATGTGAGATAGCCATGGCTTCAAAGAACACTGAATGACTGATCAAAATAGAGTATAAGGCTGATCATTTAGCTCTGATACCATGTAACAGAAGAAGACTAGAAAACTAGATGAAATAGAGAGAATTCTAGAATAGAAATTCGTATCTCATTCATGAGCCGTACAGTAGCTTATATACAAGTATGTTAGTAACTACTTAACTAACTAGTGCTATTAGTAACTATATTACAATTAACAACTAACTAACTTTACATAAATATATCGTAACAATTACCAATCAAACGAATTTTTTAATTTAAAAAATAGAAATTAAGAACATGAAACAAAATCTGAAAACTAAAATTGAAAGAAAAAATGAGGCCGAACGATCCTAAGATAAATATACTATTCAACAGATATTAAGTTATGATGAAAGAAGAATAAGAATATAAGTCATCGTAAAGAGAGACCAAAGTTTTACTTATAACTTGAACCTTCTTAGGCTTGGTTTGAGGGGGGCGGTGGCGGTTGACAACCTGTTGAAATCAATCTACTGAAATGATAGATACTTATTCTCAATAAGTACTTATGTGTTTGAAATTGTTGTTTTGGTAACTGCTGAAATGTGAAAATAGGTGTTTGACAAGTGCGGTTGCGATTGCTGAAAAGAGATAAAATGACTAAAAAACTATTGATTTAATAAATTATTAATTGTTGTATAAATAATTAAAATATATATCATTAGTCATATAAATTTAAAATTATAAATAATAAAATATTAAATTAAAATAAGAAAATATAAATAAAATAAATTTAG
>JANZXP010000196.1:49417004-49427973 GCA_027576715.1 Erythroxylum flavicans | reverse complement strand
ACCTTAATACATGTTGGTCTTTGAATTTATGGTATGTAATATGATAGGCACAGTATGAATGATATGTTAAGTACTGTTTGGTTGATTTGAGATTCTAAAATGCATGTGTAAAATGTTTTTTTTGTTTGTTTGTACTGTCTTGTGTGGCATCCACATATCCTCCAGGGAGTATTATGTGGGTGTTACACATTTTTTCTTCAAGTGCGTATATACCAGTGAAGTTTGGCATGGTATCTAGAATGGCTCGGTTTGACTCGGCCTATACCCACTCTACATAGTGCAATCAAAGGTAATCAGCGAGATTAAACAGGAGCATGTCTGAGAAGCAAAACAACTAAACTGGCTATTCTTTGCACCGTGTATATAATTTGGAAGGTCAGAAATGTAGTTCAGCTCGACTTTGCTACTTTTACGAGCTATGATGTAATAGTCAAGATAAAAATTTTAATTTATAAGACCTTGTATAGACTGTATCCTCTTGATTTGATTAATTTTTGAAGTCATGGCCCTGGTAAGGTATCTGTGAAAAGTTGCGGTTTTTTGCTTGTGTTGTAGATGGGTTAGTTTCCAGGGCTGGCCACCTTCTGATGCAGGGTTCATTTATGGCGCGTTGCTGCTCCTTGATTCCTTGACTCACTTTGTTCTTGGAAAAGGGGAGCTGGGCATTCTATAAATTGGCACCCTGCTGGTCATTGTTTCCCCATGCCTCATTGTGGATGAAGAGGAGGTATCTAGCCGTCAGTGTACAGATGTTGGAGCCTTCTGGTGGGGCAGGGATGTTCTTATCACTAGTCAGTTGGGGGGGTACTGGTCCTACAAGAGGTTGATAGGTTGTTGCCTCAGTTTAGCCTGAACCTTGGTGCCTCAACAACTGGGGAGGGGTCTGTAAGGGTTGGAGCCTGCTGGGGGTGTGAAGCCTTGGTCCAATGCTCTCTGATCTTTTAAGTCGATATGTGGTTGGTGCGGAGGAGAAGAGTCGATGTTCAGATTTTTGCTTTGGTTGATCCTATGCCCAGTTCTTACGAAACCTTGGTGATGCGGCAGACTTTCCCACAGATGGTACTGTTCATGGACGAAAGAACTATTCATTAATGGAAGTACTGTTCATTGACAAAAGTACTGTTCATGGACGACAAAAATGTTCATGGAAGGAAGAACTATTCCCGAATGGAAGTACAGTTCAGTGACGGCAACAATGTTCATGACTGCAGGTAATGTTCTTGGCTGGACGTATTACGCAAGGATGGAGTTACTATTTCTTCACAAGGGGGTGTTACTGTTGGGTTTACTATACGCTGGCTGGATTTACGATTCACTTCTAGAAGCTACTATGCAAGGCAGAGTTCTATGACTCATTTTTGGATTTATTGAGTACGGCTGGCTCATCGAGGAGATGCTGGCTATAGTTTATTTTTTTAATGTGTTGTGGCAATGTTGACCTAACCTCTCTTTGACTGTTTTGGGGTACTTCGCTATTTCTCTTTGGTTGTACCGGGGATATGGGAGTGACTGTAGTTGACTTTAGCACCAATTTTTTATCTATATTTTGATAGAGGTTATTGTTGATTTTTACGGGTTGGGATATACCCCAAAGGACCGTGTACATATCATTTTTGGTATAATACATTTACAGTTTACCATAAAAAAAAAGCGAAAGATAGGAGAAAGATAACTTCCCTTTCTTGTGGATATATCCCTCCGTAATATGGCTTACAGTGGTGCCCATTAACCTTGAATGTTTTCCCCTTATCATTTTCCAGCTTCACAGTTCCATGAGGAAACACTCAAAGAATTTTGAAGGGCCCACCCCATCTTTACTTGAGCTTTCCGAAAAATAGTCAAAGTCTTGAGTTAAACAAAAGTACCAAGTCTCCACTCTCGAATTCCTTCTTCTTGATGTGACCATCATGCCACTTCTTAGCTCTTTCTTTATATAGCTTGGCATTTTCATAAGCATCATACCTTAACTCATCCAACTTGTCAAGGTGTAAAAATCACTTTTCTCCTGCTAGCTTCCAATCCATGTTCAATTTCTTGATTGCCCAATATGATCTATGCTCCAACTCCACTGGTAAATGACATCTCTTGCCATACACAAATTGATATGGTGTTGTGCCTATTAGAATCTTGAAAGTTGTTCTATAAGCCCACAATGCATCATCCAGCTTCAGTGACCAATCTTTCCTTGAAGTGCTCACTACCTTCTCCAGAATCGTTTTCAGCTCTCTATTCATCACCCTATTTGGCCACTAGTTTGGGGGTGGTACAGGGTAGCCACTCTATTATGAACATTGTATCCTCTCATAAGGTTCTCAAACGATTTGTTGTAAAAATGACTCCATCCATCATTTATGATTGCTTTAAGCACCCTAAATCTAGTAAAAATCTTCTTAATAAACTTCTGAACCACCTTGCCATCATTGGTTGGAGTGGCGATTGCTTCAACCAATCTAGAAACATAATCAACACCAACCAAAATATAGGTTTTACCTTCGTAGGCTGGGAATGGTCCCATGAAGTCCATATCCCATATATGAAATATCTCCACGTCCATTATGTTCAAAAGTGACATTTCATCTCTCTTTAATATGTTTCCTACTCTTTGACATCTATCGCACTTGAGCACAAAATCTCGTGCATCCTTAAATAGAATCAGCCAATAGAATCCACACTCTAAGATTCATACAGCAATCTTGTTGGCTCTATAATGCCCTCCATACGGTGAGCTATGACATTGTGTTAAGATTTCAGACATTTCATCTTTAGGGACACACCTATAAATTAAAATATAACAAGAGCATTGAAATAGGAAATGTTTTCTTTTTTGATATGACAAATCGGATGGAAGAATATCACCTGAAAGGTAGTTTGCAATATCCGCAAACCAAAGGAAGGAAAGGGTTATCTACCATTATTAAGGTCTCATCAGGAAAACTTTACTCAATTTCCTCTTCCTCTTCATGATGATCTCCTTTAAGTCTCGATAAATGGCCCGCTACAACATTTTCTACTCCCTTCTTATCTTTCATTTTAATGTTAAACTCTTGGAGTAAGAGCATCCACTGGATGAGCCTAGCCTTGGCATCCTTCTTAGCGAAAACTATATGCAACTCCCTGAAAGGTAGTTTGCATTTAGTTTTTCCCAATTTAAAACTAAATGCAACTCCTCACATCTTTGAAGCACTTTGTCTAAGTTAAGCAAACAATAATCAAAAGGATCTCTAAAGACAAAAAGATCATCCATAAATACCTCCATAAAATTTTCGTTCGTATTTGCAAATATAGCCATCATGCACCTTTGAAATGTGGCAAGTGCATTACATAAACCAAAAGGCATCCTTTGGTATGCAAAAGTTCGATACAGATATGTGAAAGTGGTCTTCTCTTAATCTTCCAGGTATATAAATATTTGATTGTACCCTGAATATCCTTCAAGAAAGCAATAAAAAAATGACCATCCATTCTCTCAATCATTTGGTCCACAAAAGGTAAAGGGAAATGATCCTTCTTGGTAGCCAAATTTAGCTTCCTGTAGTCAATACCCACTCGCCAACCTGTGACAGTCCTAGTGGAGATCTTTTCCCCTTTCTCATTTTCTATCACCGTCATACCGCCCTTCTTCGGCATACACTGTACTAGGCTCACCCACTCGCCATCTAAAATGGGGTAAGTTATCCCCGCATCCAAAAGTTTCACCACCTCCTTCTTTACAACCTCCAGGGACAGATATATAACTATCTAGATGGGAGTGCGTTAAAGTCCTATCAAACACGTTGATATCGGACTGAGCTCGAGTTTAAATGCCAAACTTAGATGTGAAAGTGATTGTCTTAAGGCAAAATGCGAAAAAGAAGGAAAGTGTGTTTTTATTTGCCCTTCTTTTCTTTTCTTCCTAATCTATGTTAATTCGTAACTTTGATAGCCATGAAGCTAAATTATTGGCTTATTTGGCAAGGATTAGTATTACTAATGATTATTAACAATTATTATAAGAAGTAAATTTCCTCTTTAAAAATTAAAATGCAAAATAAATCGTAACTTTGATAATCAGAACTTAAGAAACCAAATAAGTGTATAAGACTGATACAGAAACTACTAGAACATGAGCAATAATTAGGAGATGATTTTTAAGTGTCCTTGTCATCCAATGTTGAAACAATATTTTGTACAAAAGTAAAGCAGTGGAAGGGAACGGGAGGAGTATGATGTGACATCTGGATGTAAAAATGTTTTGGAATTTACAAGTAGTGGTATCATATTCTATTTTATTTTAAACATTGACATCGACCAAACTAAGCATAAAAATTTTACTTAATTAAAATTTAAAATATTTAAATTTTATAAATAATTTTCAAGAATTATAATTTACTTCTAAATGTCCAGGTAGAATTTAGATCTAATAGTTATAAAAAATAGTGGTATTTAGATTATATCTTTATGCATGAATAATTTTTAGTTTAAATTATTTTTAAAATAATTCAACGTTTGAGCCTGAAATCTACAAGCCTAAAAAAACAAATCGGACCAAATTCTTATTTTTATTATAAGCATATTAAAAAAAATTCTAATGAGTAATTAAGAATGATCAAAAGATTTTTAAAAAATTTTACGTTCATGAGAAATCTAGAATCATAGGAAAATGAAAGATAAATTTCACGTGAAATTTATAAATTAGGGAAATTATCTTTTTTATCCGAAATTATCTTTTTTATCTATTTCTCACATTGAAATTTATAATTTTAAATTTTATTTTAATGAATTAATTCCTTAAATGAACCTCATTGCCTGTACGGCTTCAGAACGAGCAAAGTGAACCCAACCCAACCTATAGGTCCTATTGATTAAACCCTAAATATTTAAAAGGTTCGGCGTTACCATCCTCTGGCCCAGCTTGAATTTAGATGTTCAAGCTCACTATACTCTTGGTTTGGACAAGTTTGAAAACGTTGAACTTTGCTAATGAAGTGTTTACCATGCTGCTGTCATTTCCAAGTTCACTAACGTGAAAGAAAAATAAATTTGTAACAAATTCAGTTTTGTATATACGTAAAATGAAATAAAAAAAAGGATAGTTGCAAATTGATATTGTTTCCGTGAATTTTATCTCCACTTCTTTTATATTAAACCGATGTTTTAAAATCGAATTGGAAATAAAAACGGTAATAATAAGAGGTTTCAAGCTTAAAAAGTTTAACAGTTATTAAATTGTCATTAAATGGGTTAAAGATTAAAAACATTAAAAAAATTTGAAAAATAATTGAAGAAAACTATCATTGCCTATCAAATATGTAAAATTTAATTGAAAAATAAGACTGTTAAATAAAAAATGATAAATTTATTGTGGTTTATAAAAATTAATTAGTTTAAAAAATTAATCGATTAATTAATAAACTGATCAATTTTTAACATAAAAAATATTAAAATAAATTGAACTGAAAACTTAAAAATCGAACCAAAAAGTTGATCAATTTAAGATTTTCATTGTTAAACCAACCGTATCAGATCGATTTTTAAAATATTGTATAAAACTTTAAAGTTTATAAGTTCAAAAAAAACCAGTTTACAAAATAATCATCCAAAGTGTACAATAAAAAAATATTTGCATCAAATTTATTAGATTAATCTATTAATGTATTTATATTTTTGTATAACTTTACATCCTGTTTTAAAGGTATTTCCAAAAGATAGAAAAGATATAGTAGACAGTACGAGAGTCGTATCTCAGAAAAACTATTCCTCTTTTCATGTTACAAATTAAAGGTGATTATGATAATCACTAATTATATTTGATTGATAATTCCGAAAGAAACAGCAGTTCCTGTTCGATCGATCTTAGTCAAAAATTGAATTAAATATGAGACACTGCAAGGAAACTGAAGAGAATTGACGGCTTGGAGGTAAAAAGATTTCTTAATCCCCTTTGCTCGTCTCTGTATTGCAGTACCCCCAGTAAATTGGGATTATGCATGTTTACATCTCCAGGTACAAGTATCGAACACTATCATATCCAAGGAAAATTTTAACAAAGTCTATGAAAGAAACAGAAAAGAAAAAAGCAAAGAACAGTGAGAATCTTTGCATATCCGCAGTCCTAGTTCTTCTATTTCAGATAGCTGAGAAATGGCTTGTCTGGAACAAGCAATCCACTCGACACACAAAGCTCGTGGCTAGGATATGGCTGCAAGTCCGATACTTGCACCCATTGCTCCCAATTTAACCTCTCTGTACCTGCAATCCTCTTCAGGAACTCAACCATTTCAACCTGAAGAACAGCTATGTGATTCATAGCCTGGCTTAATATGTTCCTCCACATGACATTGGCTATAAGAAAGTCTTTCTTTCTGATATTTTCCTTGATTTTGATACTGGCTTAATATGTTAGCGTAGGCTAATGGAAACAAATTTCATGCCAGGAGCTTGGTGATGTGACATGTACAAAGATGTGTCATGGCGTCATGCACCACTCAGGAGCTTGCTGATGTGACGTATAAAAGAAGTGTACTTACTGATTAATAGGTTTTAACTTAATACACAATCAATCATATTTTCTTTCTATTTGAGTTCCATCCCACCACGACCAGCAAACTCCTTGCATGCAATGAGCACTTGTCTTAGTTACTAGTTGTTTCTTTCTAAGCTTTTCTTTTTTATTTCACGATATTGTATTTTAAGATTAATTAAATTTGGCCTCTAACTATGATTTGATCTTTTTATATTTTACAAATTATTATTTATTTCTTTATAATGTTATTTAGTTATTATACAAGTCATTTTGTCATTTTTTGTTATTTTAAATAAAAATAAATAAATAACAAAATATGATAGAATAAATTATGTAATAATTAAATAATATTATAAGAATAAGTAATAATTTTAAAATATAAAATTAAATAAAAATTAAATTACAAGAATTCTAAATATAATTTCCTTGATTTAAATGTTAGATTTAGCGGTGGTAGAATAAATTTGTGAATGAAGCCGTACTGATCAATTTTAACACCTCTATCATTAAGGGGGTGTTTGGTTAATGGGTTTGGGAAGTAGTTAATAAGTAAGGAATGAAAAGTGAGTAGTTGGTTGATGATTATTATTATAGGGGTAATAATTTAAAAGCTCACTTTTGGGGAATCCTACGTACCCTCTATTTAGTAGAGGAATGAAAGTCATTTCTTAGCAATGACTCTTTTTTAAAAAATATTTTTAATACTAATTAATTAATTACATTATAATTAATTAAAATATAATTAACTAATTACAATATAATTAATCAAAATATAATTCATTCATTAAAATAATTAATTAATTATATTTAAATTATTTAATTACAATATAATTAATTAAAATATTGTTATTAATTAATTGATTACATTATAATTAATTAAAATATAACTAATTGAAATATAATTATTTATTACTTAAAATATTTTAATTAATTAAATTATTATTATTATTTATAAATTAATAATAATAACAATATAATTAATTAATAAGAATATTTTATTAATAATTATTTAATTAATTGTAATTAATTAAAATATAATTCATTCATAAATTAAAATATTGCAATTAAATAATTGTAATTAATTAATTAAAATATAATAAATTACAATATTAATACTAATTAATTAATTAGTTATAATATAATTAATTAAAATATAATTCATTTATTAATTAAAATATATATTAATTACAATATTTTTTAATTAATCAATATATTGTAATTAATTAATAATATAATTAATTAAAATATAATAAATTTTTATCTCTCAATACTTTTTATAAACCAATATTGTCAATGGTAAGGGTAATCATTCCTTCTTCTCATCCAACCATCATAATTATAATGATAATATCCATTCTCATTCTTTACTGTATACATTCTCATTTTCCCATGCGTACCAAAATATCAAATTTCATACGAATAAAAATAGTTATTAAGATATCTGCAACGCTTTGTCCACCTAAAATTCACTTGGGAGGGACAGTTATTGTCGTTTAATTATGTTTGAATGAAATATGTGTTTTAATAAAAAAAATATCCATTGTTTATACGATAAAAAAATATATACAATAAAAAGGGGAACTCAGATCGAGTTGAACTATCAATAACATATTTATTCAATAATTTGAGTTTAACATATTTATTCAACAATTGTTCAAAATAATTTTTTTATTGATAATAATATTGATATTGACAATGAACAAAGTCTTTCAATGGCTGTTCTTAGAGTCCGAGATGCCTAACCAATGTCTGGTCTTGTATGTGATTTTCACGTGCTTTGTGGACCGCGTCAAGTCACTTTCAACCCGTCCTTTCCACACTTCTTTACTTGTTTAAACTTCAAAGACAGCTTCTCGAAGGCTAGGAAAAGACAAGATACGATTAAAAAATAAAAATTTGACGTAAAAATATTTAAAAGGAGAAAGGAAGAAACTTCCCATTTTACAACTTTGAAATCCCTAAAAATCAAAATCAAAATCGAAGAATTAAACATAAATTTAGCGTATAAATGCATGTTATGGAGTATGTCCTGATGTGATGCCTCTTCAGCCTTATATTTACGGGTGCTACTTTGGAGTTATGACGTGAAGAATTGTATCATATTTACTATTTTTATCATGTGATTACCATATATTATATTTATGTCATGTATAAGTTTTAAATTTAGAATATTAAAATCCTAAAATAATTATATATTTTTTCATATGTTTTATTTCACAGTTATTTAATTTTAGGGTGATTGATATTTTAAATTTATGAAATAAATTCTGAAAATGTGATGAATATACATGCATGAAAATTTCATATTAATTTTTATAAATGGATGTTATGGAGTATGTCCTTATGTGATGCCTCTTCAGCCTTATATTTATCGATAGAGATGACAATTTTTGACCCATAACTTAAATTTAGTTTTTTTAATAGGTCAGATTCAGGTTTCGATAAATTTGAAGTCTAATTATTCTAAGGAAAATAACATCGTTTTATTTAGAAGAATTGAGTCTCTGGTAAGCTTGGATCTGGACAACTCAAATTCTGATCTAATTAAAAAAATAAATCATTTTATATTTTTAATTTTACAAAAATTAATTTAAAAAAATTGGTGAGACCATTACCATCCCTATTTGCCAGTGCTACTTTGGAGTTTGGACTAATTAGCTAAATATTTTGATTTTCAACTTCTAATAAAATTAGTTCAAATTGTACTTTAATATGGATGACGTGAAAAATTGTACCATGTTACTATTTTTATCATGTGATTATCATATATTATATTTATGTCATTTATAAATTTTAAATTTTGAATATTAAGATCCTAAAATAATTATATGTTTTTTCATCTGTTTTACTTCACAATTATTTAATTTTACGATGATTGATATTTTAAATTTACGAAATAAATTCTGAAAATGTGATGAACATGCATGCATGAAAATTCCATACTAATTTTTATAAAAATTATTTTTATAAATTTTATGCATATACATGCAAGATGAGATTCTGCCACCTGGATGAGATGTATGACACTTGTTACATTACTTCTAACACTAGTCAACCATTACATCATGCATGCGTAAGATAACTATCCTTTCTTATTTTTTCTCTTTGTTTGGGTTGTTATAAACGACAAACCTTTCCTTGATCACCCAAAAACACGCAAAGAAAGAAGATGAAATAATGTGTAAGGGTGAGATACACAAGGTAAAAAGTTTTGTTATTTCATGTTCTTTATATATCCTTGCATGCATGTGAGATTCTGTATCTTTCGAGTTATCGTAGTGTCGAAATCTTGATTTAACAAATTTCACATATGATGCAAATATAATATGTAGTAGATACCTAATAAAAAATATTAATATTACGTGACTAAATCAAGTCATCAAGTGAACTTAATTAACACCGAAATTTTTTTGTTAGAAAATAACAAGTAGAGCATTTTAGCATTACTTTTAAAGTTTTGAGTAATATTATAAAATTGAGTAAAATTAGAGAATTTTTAATTAAATCACACACACACATATATAACAAAAGAAAATGTAGTAATTCATACTCACAACCAAAGACTACGCATATTCCCTTAATCTATAGGACTTGAATGACAACCCTTTCTTTTTATGATATTTAAAATTGTATTGTCTAACTTTTCCTAGACGCTAAGGATCAATAGCCGGCCAAATCGCACAACTCAAAAGGAATTTACCTAAGAAATATGAATGTTGCAAGGAATGAGGTAGCCGTCGGGGACTCCTTCAAAAGTTATTTTCTCACTTTGGTTGAACTTTCACGACCACCGCAAAGTAACCTTTTACTTTTCTTTCCGTTCAATTTGGTTCGTCGGAGATCCACCAAGGGGGAAAGTCCCAACGTACCTTCTCTTTCTAATGATTCCATGTAATAAATCTCTTTCCAACTTCTCTTTCCGTATTCCACAAGAAACAGCTGTTCCTGTTTGATCGATCTTAGTCAAACATTGAATTAAAGATGGAACACTGCCGAAAACTGAAGAAGATGGATGGCTTGGAGGGAAACCGTTAACTTGGGATTATGTTTACATTTCCAGGTGCAAGCATTGAACACTATTATACCTTAGGAAAATCTAAACAAAGTCTACCAAAGAAACAGAAAAGAACAAAACAAAGAACAATGAGAATCTCTGCATATCCGTAGTCCTAGTTCTTCTATTTCAGATAGCTGAGAAATGGCTTGTCTGGAACAGGTATCCACTTGACACACCAAGCTAGTGGCCAAGATATGGCTGCAAGTCCGATGCTTGCACCCCATTGCACCCAGTTTAACCTCTTTGTACCAGATAACCTCTCCAGGAACTCAACCATTACAACCTGAAGAACAATTACTAGTCCAACGATGCTCACGAACAACTTGCTTCTGCGTATCCTCTTGAAAATGTTCTTCTTCCTTAGCTCTCTTGCATTGAATTTGTTGAAAATTTGACACAACACGAAGGTA
>JANZXP010000196.1:49391087-49408525 GCA_027576715.1 Erythroxylum flavicans | reverse complement strand
GAAGTAATATGAGATGAAGAGTATAAGGATGGGTAGAGTAAAACATAGAAGATAGAGCTTAAAGGATGGGATCGTCTGTGTTACTGTTCACAGACGAAGTAAAACAAATAGGACACGTATCGTCTGTGTTACTGTTCACAGTCGATGAGAACACAGAGGACACGTATTGTCTGTGTTACTGTTCACAGACGAATGGACTTCGTCTGTGTTATTGATAGAGCTATCGTCTGTGTCACTGTTCACGGACTTCGTTTGTGTCACTGTTCACAGACCTCAGATGATAGATTCTCAGTCGATAGAGGGTCAACCCAGAAGATAAAAGTCAACCACAGAGGATAGAACACAGAGGATAGATTAAGGACTAAGGATTATAAAAAGGAGTTAAGAAGTACTGGAGTGAAGTGCATCTTCTGTGTTTCTGTTCACCTTGTATCTTCTGTCCCAATGTTGAACCCCCAGGAGTTAGAATTGACCTTCGAGGTCTTCATGGAAGTTATGGAGCTTGAAATCATCTTTCCAACCATATGGAGAATACCCCGAACCGATTACGATAGAGAAAGTTATGAAGTTTGTAAAAGATCGTCTGTCTTACTGTTCACATACTTCGAAATAGACAGAAATCAAACGATAGAAAGGAGACGAAGGGAAGCCAAAAATGAGACGCAAGCAATAAGACGATAAAAATAATAAACCCTCTAGAAGATAAAGTCGACCTTTGAGGTCTTCATGAAAGTTGTAGAGATTGAAGAGCTGAGACTAATAATGGGGAGTTTTGAGAAGATAATCCGAAAGTGATCAAGGTGTTATCTCTAGAAGATAACTTATGTAGTAAGATATTCTGCATGGCTACGATATTCTGCATGAGAGTCGAGGTCCGAGGTCGGGTCCCGACAGTTATTCTCCCTCAACTTTCAGCCCTCAGCCCTAAGCATTTGTTTTCTGTTTATTCTTATGACTCTTCAAACCACTCTCGCATTATAGTGTATTGTATTAGTAAGTTCTTTGTTGTTAGTTCGTTCTCCTTATGTCCTTAGTGTAAGGGAGTTGGGATTGCGTAATCTAAAAATCGAAGGGTGAAGGCTCAAGAGAACAAACTGAAAACGAAGAGAAAAACTAAAATCAAAGCGTAAGGTTGTTGGGACTGTGTAATATAATTTAGGTCATCTTTAAACAACGATGTCGTTTTAATTATATGATTAAACAACCTCGTTTCATTAATCTTTATTTACTACGTTAATTTTGGTTGACGTATTTTAATAGTTAAAGTTTCTGAAATATGTGATAAGCTACGTGGGTAAACTTAATGAAAATATTAACGTCGGGTTAAAATTGAAAAAAATTAAAAATTTGAGCATTTTATATTTTATGAAGTTCAGGCTAGAATTTTAAAAAATTGAAAGTTTAAGCATTTTATTGCTCCTTTTAAACATTTAGGCTAAAATTAAAAAATTGACAGAAATTTGAGTTTTTTTAGTAATTAATCTTTATTAATTTACGAATTGACTTATCGATTTTTAATAATAAAAATTATTAAAGTAAATCGAACAAAAAATTGAAAACCGAATCTAAAAGTCAGTCAATTTAAGATTTTTACAATTAAACTGGTCAAACTAATTGTTTTTTATCATAATTAAAAACTAGAACAAAAGTTAAACTTGTAAGGCAAAAGGTTTAAGATTTAAAAGTTTCAACTAGTATTAGACTGTCATAAAATTAACAAAGATTAAATAAAATTAAATAATTTTAAATATGATTGTAAAAGATTGTTCTTAATCATCGAAGAATTTGAAGTTTAATTAAAATTTATTGAATAAAAATTAATTAGTTTATAAGAAATTATTAATTTACAAAAATTTTAAGTAGGTAATTAATAAATTGATTGTTTTTAACAATAATAATTATTGAAATAAATTGAATTAAAAAATTAACTAGTTCAAACTTATACAATTAAACCGAACAAATCGATTATAATTTTTAATCACGGTCTATCAATAATTTTACAATCAAATTCCTCTTCTTTTAAAAGCGGTCATTCTAGTTCTCTGGACCAAAACTTTTTATTTCCTCTTAATAAAAAATAGTCATTGAAATATCTGCAAAGCTTTGTCCACCTAAAATTTGAGACACTTATTATTATTTAATTAAGTTTGAATGGAGTCTGTGTTTTGATATAAAAAATCCATTTTATTATGATTATTCAATAAAAAAGTTAACTCGAGTTTAACTCTCAATAACATATTATTCAACAATTGTTCAAAATAATATTTTTATTAGTAATAATATTGATATCTGACTATGAACAGTCTTTCAAAATAATACTTCTCGTAGATGCCTAACAAATGTCAGTCTAGTTTGGATTAGTCAAGATGTAATGCGATGTTCATGTGCTTTGGGAACCGTGTGATGATCATTGCTACGCAAATCATGCAATTACGAGTCACTTTTTAACTTTCAAGCCCTCTTTGCACCACATCATGTCTTCAAAGATGATTTCTCCTCCTAACTTCTACGATAAAAAGATAAAATAATGTTAGTGGACACGATAAAAAATAAAAATTGACATAAAAAGAGTTCAAAGGAGAAGGGAAGAAATTTCCACGTTGCTTCTTTCCAATGTACAACTTTGAAGTCCCTATGTGATGCTGGGAATCACGTGAGAAAAGGAGTTTCTCTTATTAGCAAAGGACACTGGACTTCAAGCCGAAAGTCAGGAATGGAGCTGAGTCACTTGACCAGTAGTTAGAGTAGGGGAACACTGGGCATAAGTCACTTCAGCCTTATAATTACTTGAATTAAATTCCTAAATATGTGAATAAAATTTAACACAATATGATAAAAATATCATAATCAAAACAAAAGATTTGATACTATATTTACCTGCTTTAGAGTTTAGACCAATTGGCCTAAGATTTCGGAAAGAAGGATTAAAGAATCAATTATATTGCCCTAGAACTCGTTACTTATTTATGACTTCAAGAACCTCCAAATTTCAAGAAAAAGTTGGTTTGATTATTAACTCCTTTTTTATGGGTCAAGGAAAAAGTTGGTATGTTTATTAACTAGGTTCTAAGCAATAAATTAAGGCCTGAGGAAGTACATTCAGTGTGGCTTTACGATGAGAAATGGATTATCAATAAAAAGTATGAACATGATGAAACGATAATACTTTAATAAGAATCCGTTTTCAGATCCATAATTCAATTAACATAAAAATGACATTTTTGGTAGATATAGATAAAATAAATATAATATTTTATTAAGTTTAGTGGCTTGTATTTTTTTGTAAAAGGTTAATTATAAAAAATCTAAAACTTTACTAATATTGGTCTGAACTTTAAAAAATACTAAACTGTTCAAAATTTTAACTATATACTCTTTCACAAATTTTACTCCATAATTATTTTAGAGTATTTTATATTTTAATTATTAAATAAAAAAATTCATACATAATACAAATATAATATGTGACGTTTACGTAATAAAAATATTAATTTAACGTAGTTCGTCATATCATCTATATTATTTTTGTGCTATTTTTTAAAATTTGAATCAGTATTACAAAATTTAATAAAATTTAATATTTATTTTATAATTAACAAATATGCATGTATATAACTAAAGAAACATGTAGTAATTCATACTCATAATCAAAGACTCTGCATATTCCCTTAATTTATAGGAATTGAATAACAACTCTTTCTTTTTATAATACTTAAAATTGTATTCCCTAACTTTAGGTAAATGCATAAACTTTTCCTAAAAATGTATCCATAATGATAAGGATCAAAAATAGTATTAAAAATTATATAAAGTTTACTAAAGAAAGCGTAGTAATTCATGCCCATAAACAAACACAGTGCATGGTCTCTTAATTTATGGGACTTGAATAATAACCCTTTCCTTAAATGATATTAAAAATTGTATTTCCTATCTAACTTTAGGTAAATGCATGAACTAGACTTTTCTCTAAAAATGTATCCATAACGCTAAGGATCAAAAGCCATAGCAAATCGTACAACACAAAAGGAATTTATCTGAGAAATATGAATGTTGAAAAGAATCTAGTAGCCATAGGGAACTCCTCCATCACTCTGGTTGAACTTTCACATGTACCGCAAAGTATGCTTTTACTTTTCTTTCCGTTAAATTTGGTTTGTCGGATATCCACTAAAGGCAAAGTCCAACCATACCTTCTCTTTCTAATGATTCCATGCAATAGATCAATTATTTTGGTACTGCCACATTACAATTGTATTTATCTTGTAATCAACACACGGTGAGTTATATGCTGCAAAATCGATTAGCAATTCGCTGAGTTAGCAGTCCAAAAAACTCCAAGATTACATGATACCAAAAACATATCCTTTCTTAACCTAAAAGATTTTGAATTTTCAATAATATTAAATATATTCTAATTTTAATTTTATGATATCATATATTATGAACCTATAAAAATATATATTTTTAGATTTTATTATAATACTTTCCAAATAAAATTTACCAACTTGTTCAAAATGCTTTTAAGGGACGTTTTACAAAATTTGACAATTTTTAAATTTATTTTCAAAACTTTAACTTTTGTTAAATTTATAAAAATATTTTTATTCAAACAAAATTTTTAAATTTTAATTGATAATACATTAGATTATTATTAATACTTACACACATATCAAATTTTAAAGTATTAAATTCTTTAAAACAAATAACTGTTATATATAATTACTATATACAGTAACAATTCTGTCCCAAGCAATCCGGCAGGTAAGGATGGACGTAATTTACTTCCATAAAAAGTGAAAGAGACCTAATGATTGCTTTATCGGGACACTAAAACAAAATTCGGCGGCTTATTCTCGGATTTGGACTTGGAACCAAAAGGGAAGAGTAAGAATTGACAATGTCAATGTAACAAACTAACAAAGCCTCTCCAGACAAGGATAGTGAAATTTCCTGGAGATGCGATGAGAAGCCATTAAGCCTCTCCACAGATATTCTCTTATGGACAACACAAAACAACATAGTAAAGGCGCTTGTGCTCCAACATTCCACGCAAAGCTGAATATAATATTGCCTTTTGCAAGACCAAAGATTTAGAATGGGATTGTGCTGTCGGCTTTAAGTACATCTTTGGGGCGTCTTAACTCTTAAGCCAAAATGCGGAAAAGAAGGAAAGTGTGTCTGTGCCTGCCTGCCCCGCCCTTCTTTTCTTTTCATCCTTTTCAGCTTTTTAGTGATGTAGGAAAATCTATGTTAAATTGTTAATTCGTAACTTTCATAGCCATAAAGCGAAATTATTGGCTTACCTTTGCTTTGTTGGCAACGAGTAGTATTACTAATAATTATTAGAAAATATTATAAGAATTAACTTTCCTTATCAAAAATGAAAATCATAAAGGGTTATTAATCAAAACTTAAGAAACCAAATAAGTGATTTGTTAAGCTTAAAATCTAACTAATTACTTGGATACAGAAACAACTACTATAATATGAGCAACAACTAGTAGATGACAAAAGCTGCGTACCAGGGGCTGTTGTCTCCTTTTCCTTATTCTCTGAAAACTTTTTGAACATTTAAGTGTCAATTTACTTTGGTGTGACTTTGCATTTCACCTGGAATTTTGAAACCATTGTTTGCAGTAAAGTGAAGAAGTGGAAGGGAAAGAGAGAAGTATGATGTGATATGACGAGCCGGATCTTAAAATGTATTCGAATTTATTAAAAGTATATTAACTATAAAAAGTTTTAAAATTGATTTTAATGAATTAATTTGCGATAGAAGCTATACACATCAGTGTCTCCTCTGCGTCTAATCCTTTGAGATTCCTTGAATCATCCCAAATGTGTTTCCTCGTAAGTCTTAACTTATTTTTTTCTCTTAATTTACAGTTTTCTTTTTATCTCATTGCTTGTATGGCTGGAGAATGAGCAAAGTGAACCCAACCCAACCTATAGGTCCAATTGACTAAACCCTAAATATTTAAAAGGTTTTTCGTTGTCATCCTCTGGCCCAGCTTGAATTTACATGTTCAAGCACATTATACTCTTGGTTCGGTCAACTTTAAAAATATTGAAGTTTGCTAATGAAGTGTTTACCATGCTGTTCTCATTTCCAGCTTCACTAATCTGAAGGAAAAATGAATTTGTACAAATTCAATTTTGTATATACGTAAAGTGAAATGAAAAAAAATAGAAAACGAAAAGGGTTAGTTGCAAATTGATTTAGCCTGGGTGAATTATGTTGAGAAATCAGGTTGAGATGTGACCCCGTACACAGCGAAATAATTACACAACTTTTTTGTTTGATTTATGGAAAGCCAAGATAACTAAAATTCTATAAAGTGATTAACACATAAATTATAACAAAGCATTAATCATAATTCGTACCTTATTACGAAACTTTATCTCTTTCTTTTCATATCCCTTGAATCACTTTTTAAACTGGTTCACATTAATCCCTGTAGAAACACAAGTGTCCGACCTCTAATGGTATCTACATAATGAGTTGAGAAAACTCTGCAATTGTTGTAGAGAGGGTTAAGCAAGGAGTGCTAACTCTATTAGAGTTTAAACCTATTTATAATATGTTTTGTACATTTTAGTAATTTAATTGATATTAAATTCTAATTACAATTAAATTTTGATTAAAATTACAAATAATTCTAATTAAATATCAATTATGCTCAATTGAGATCCAATATTTACTGTCGATCCTTATTTACTAAATACTTCATATTTAATCATAAACTTTCTAAAATTTTACAATCTAAGTCCAATTTGATTAAAATATTTTTACTATATTCAACTCATTCTTTATGTGTGATTGATACGTATAGTGAGGCGTACAAAATTAAATCATAATTTACTTTCAATTTATTAAATAATGTAGTATATAACAAATAAGAGTTAATCCCAAGAGGAAAGTTGATTTACCAATCTAGTTTATTAATTACAATACTTTTAAAAGAAAATATCATATAAATGAAGTTTTGAAAACCTCACATTTATGCTTTATCATGAATACCCATGTCATCCTGGAGTAGTCATCAATCACGGAAAAAAATACCTCCTCACTTTACCTAAAGATGAAACGTGAGAAGGAACCCAACAATCAGCATGAATGTAATCTAATATTGCCTTTATCCTGTGCACAACTTTCTTAAAATGAATTCAACATTGTTTCTCGAATACACAATGCTCACAAAAGCCAAAATTGGATGTCTTGTGTTCCCCAAATAGGCCCCGTTTGCATAAAATAGCCATTTCCTTTTCCCTTATATGCCTAGTCGCGTATGCCATAACTTGGTTTGATCTGATTTTGACTGTTTTGAAGGAGAAGCTGCTGTAGTTGAACTTATCACTAATGTTCCTTGCAAAATATATAAGTTACCATATTTGACTCATTTCATTACCACCAATGCACCTTTGGTAATTCAAAGTACGCCACCCTTGTAACTATACTCGAAACCTTTTGAGTTAAAAACTCCCAAAGAAATCAAGTTCTTTTTCAATTCTGGCATATGTCGAACCTCATCTAAAGTTCTAATTGTATCGTCATGCAATTTGATCTTGATTGAACTAATGCCTATTGCCTTGAAAGATGTGTGCCTTCCCATGAAGGTGCTTCCACCATCTTTTTTCTCATAGGTTGTGAACCAGTCATGATATGAGTACACATGATAAGAGAACCATGAATTCAAAACTCAATTATTCTCTAAATCTGATTAATCAGACACTAAAAGAACCAATTTTTTTTCTAACGCAGAATCATCCTGAGTAACAACAACATGTTGAGTTTTTGTTTTATTCTTCTTTGGAAATCATTCTTCCAATGACCTAGTTCTTTACAGTAATTACAGATGTCTCGTAGATTTATAGTTGAATCTCGAGATCTAGACCTAGACCTTCCTTTACCTTTCCACAAAATTAGGGCAACATCTTCGTCATCTATTTTAACATCCACGTTCTGAAGATCCATTAACATAGAGTTTAATTCTTCTAAATATTCTTTTAAAAGCATACCTTCCTTCATACGAAGACCAAACACACGTTGCTTCTGTAACAACTTGTTAGTCAAGGATTTCGTCATATATAAGCTTTCCAACTTCGTCCATAGACCTACTGCAATATCTTCATTGGCCACTTTGTATATTATCTCATCTGCCAAACGTAAAAAATTGGTTGAGTGTGCCTTCTTTTCTTGTTCAGCAAAAACAGACTTGTCCACTAATTTAGTCTTCTTTCCTGAAAGCAGTGTCCTAATCGACTGTTGCTTTAATAGAGCACACATTTTGATGTGCCAAAGATTGAAGTTGTTCTTTCCAGTAAATTTATCGATCTTGATACTATGTGATGACATCTCTATGTTTAGTTAAGAGATTCAGACAAAAAAACCAAAAGCTCTGATACCAGTTTGTTACGGAAATCAAGAAAAAAATAAAATAAAAAGCAATAAAACAATCAATCGTTCAACACAAAAGATTTACGTGGTTCACCCTAATTATTTAGAGCTACATCCACAGGCAACGACAAATCACAAATTCACTATCAAAAAAGGGAAGAATTATAAGAGAAGTGTGGCTAGGGTTTTTCATCTACGTACAACCCAGAGTCATATAGAGTTTATATAACAATCCAACACAAAACTGAAAGTACCAAAAATACCCCTAAAAAAATATTAGGGTGAAGATTCCAGACATATTTAACAGCTAAAAAAGTTCTTGTACTCCATAAAGACGGAGTTATTTATTTTTGTGTGACAATAGTAAGAAATGATGGCACCTAATAAAGAACGGATAGGAAGAAAATAGCGAACCACTGCACCTTGTTGGAAACTTCAATAGGCTCTAATAGAAGAACTTTCACAAAATATGTATTTGTATTGATAACAAAGTTTATGAGTACAAAAGAGACACACAAAATACAAATATTTTTCTCTCTAAATGCTACTGCACTTTTTTTCTCTCAATATTCCTTTCTCACAAAGAGCTACGGCTCTCAAAACACTTTTTTTGAGATGTTCGCTTTTCACTTTTTTTCATGCACACACAACTCTATTGTTCTCTTGCATTTAAATGATTATAAGAACACATATATATAGTTATGTTAAACAACTTCAATTACACCGACTTTGACCAAGCAAAATTTCTTCTTGAATTTTATCCTTCCACGTGCAAGCTTCATCATTACTACTTCAATAACAATTTAGCCACTTCTTTGACACATGTCATGCTTTTTTAACAAGCATGTTAACTCATCTTTATCCACAATCTTCTAAATTCATCCATAAGTTTCCACATCATCACTAGATACTTTTCTCCAACCTAAATCTTATCTTTTGTCATAATTACATAATTATCCATAATGAAGGAGGCTTTGTATTTTCTAACACTCCCCCTCAAACCTGACTTTTTATGCCAAGCATTTCTCTCAGTCTGCAGAACACTTTGTTATTCAATGGCTTTGTAAAAATATCTGCTAATTGCTCTTCTGTTCTGCAATAAGTCAATTCCATAACTTTGTTTTTTACTTGCTTCCTGATAAAGTGATATTTGATTGTTGGCTTCGACTGTGTGATACTGGATTCTTTCCAAGCAATATAGCAGACTTGTTGTCAACATATATTGTCGTTGGACCTTTTTGTTCATGGTCTAGCTCATTTAGAATACACCTCAGCCACATTGCTTGACATGAATATGCTATTGCTGCCAAATATTCAGCTTCACATGTTGAAAGAGCAACAGTTTGTTGCTTCTTTGGTGACCAAGAAAATATAGCTGACCCAATATGAAAAGCATACCCAAAAGTACTTTTTCTATCATCCAAGTCTCCACTAAAATCACTATCAGAATAACCAAATAACTTTGAATTTTAAGCATGCATATAAAATAAGCCTTGGTCGATCGTACCTTTAATATATCTCAGAATTCTTTTTGCTGCATCAAAATGATCTTGCTTTAGCTTCTCCATATATCTGCTGACTAGTCCGACTGCGTACATGATGTCTGGTATTGTATAAGTTAAATACCTTAGACTTCCAACCAAACTTTTGAACAACGTTGGATGTACAGATTTTCTATCTGAAGCAATTCTTAATTTTGTGCTTGCATCAGTTGGCGTGGCTATTTGCTTACAATCTTTCATTCTGAATCTTTCTAAGATTTTTTCTTCATACTTTTTTTGACAAATAAAAATTCCTTCTTCAGTTTGCTTCACTTCAACTCCAAGAAAGTAGGACATTTCACCAATATCTGTCATCTCAAATTCTCTAGTCATAGCTTTCTTGAAATCTTTAAACATACCTGGATTGTTTACTGTGAGAATAATACCATCTACGTATAAGCACACAATCATTACATCTCCATGTTGATTTTTTTTCATATAGAGCGCATGTTCATATGGACTTTTTGCAAAATCGTTGTTTCAAAAGTATTCATCAATTCTTGTATTCTAAGCTCTCGGAGCTTGCTTCAATCCGTACAAAGCTTTCTTTAATCGATAGACTTTGTCTTCTTGACTCTTCTTAATATATTCAGGTGGTTGCTCAATATAAACTTCTTCTTCTAAGTAACCATTTAGAAAAGTAGACTTCACATCCATCTAAAAAATCTTCCATTTGAATTGTGCTATGAGAAGTCTAATTGTATCAATTCTTGCAACTGGAGCAAATACTTCATCATAATCAATTCCATTTTTTTGTTTGTAGCCTTTCGCAACTAATCTTGCCTTGTATTTCTCTACTTTTCCTTCTTGGTTGGTCTTTGTCTTGTACATCCACTTGACTCCAATTACTTTATGTTCTTTTGGAAGGCTGGTCAATTTTCATGTATCATTTCTTTGGATTGCACCAATCTCTTCATTCATGGCTTTCTCCCAATTTTTGTCTCCAGCAGCTTCTTCATATGTTACCAGATCACATACGGCCATCAGACAAAACAACGAATAGTCAAATGTATCTATTCGCTCTGTAACATCATAAAGATCACTTAAATTTCTTCTCTTAATAGGTGCTCCCCCTGAATTGTTGTTGCTACTGTTTGCCGTTGACGGTGTTGAAGCAAGTGTTGTCGGTGTAGGACTTTGTGGAGGAGATTGATCATCATCTTGTTGTTCTTGTATATCTATGTCATCATCATCCTCATCATCAAAGAACATACCTTGAGTATTCCTTTCTTCTCTACTCCACTTCTAATAATTAGCTTCATCAAACTTAACATCTCTCGATACGATCACCTTTTTGGTTATAGGGTTGTACAACTTGTAAGCTTTACTTTGGTTGTCATATCCAATAAAGAAGCACTTCTCCCCTTTGTCATCCAATTTCTTTCTCTTTTGGTTGGGAATATGGGCATATGCGATACACCCAAATATCCTGAGATGTCCAACTGCTGATTTACTTCCACTCTATGCTTCATTTGGTGTCATAAACTTTACCCTTTTTATTGGACAGCTATTCAGCAAATAGACCGGATATACAACAGCTTCAGCCCATAAATTCTTTGTTAGGTGCTTTTCCTTCAACATGCTCCTTGCCATATCAAGAATTGTGTGGTTCTTCCTTTCTGTCACGTCATTTTGTTGAGGTGTATATCTTATTGTTAGCTGATGAATAATTCTATGTTCTCTACAAAAATTCTTGAACAACTTTTAGGTGTACTCGCCTCCTCTATCAAATCTTAGTATCTTTAGATACTGTCCACTTTGCTTCTCGATCATTGCTTTGAACTCTTTAAACTTGTCGAGGGCTTCTGCCTTTTCTTTTAAAATATACACCCAACATTTTCTACTAAAATCATCAATAAAAGTTAAATAGTACTTGTTTCCACCAATTGATTGCACATCAAATGGGCCAGCTATATATGTGTCACAATCTCCAAAAGCCGTCTGGCTCTCCATGATTTTCCGGTTTCAAATAGTTGTTTATGTTGCTTTCCTTTGATGCAAGCTTTACACAACAGTCTCGATTGATCGATTTCTGGCAATCCGTTCATCATTTTTTATTTTGATAATAACTTTAGTCCAGTAAATCCAAGATGACCGAACCTTAAATGCCACAGCTAGGATTCGTCTTCAATGGCTAACTTCATGCACTTTATCAACTCGTTCTGTACGTCAAGTGTGAAAAGACTATTTTTTGTCATCTTCACCTTTACTATTAATTCTTCCTTCTTGTTTCTGATGCTAAGATGATGATTCTTTAATACTATAACATACTTCTTTTCTAAGAGTTGCTAAAGGCTGATGATGTTGCTTTTCAAAGCAGGCACATAATAAACATTAGAAATATATGTCTTGTTTCCATTTTTCAATGAAATCATAATTTTACCTTTGTCTTTTACTGAAATCTTTGTTAAATCATCGACCATAACTTCTCCACAAAATGTCTTGTCTAAATCTGTGAACAACTCTTTATATCCACATATGTGATTGTTGGCACCTGTGTCAAGATACCAAGCATCATTGTTGCTTTGCTCATTTACTCGTAAAGAGAGAAGCAAAACAACGTTGTCTTTCTTATCTTTTGCTGTTGCAAAATTACTTCTTTCCTTCACCTCAGGATTTGATCTACACTCGTAACTGAAATGATCATATTTATTACAATTATAACACTGCACTTAAGATCTATCTCTTCTTTGTTGAAATCTGCCTCGACCTTTGTCTCCATAACTTCTTCCACGACCATATGTCAGATTTCCTTCAGTTGTATTTTCTCTTTTAAAAAATTGTCGACCGCATCCATGTCCACCTCGGTTGTTCCATCGATCACGTCCCATTTGGTAGCCACCTCTATAGCCACCTTGACTTCCTCTATCCTGTCTCTGGCTACTGCTTGCTTGATTTTTACCAACTTATTGTTTGCTTTGCAAGACTTTCTCCAAGTTTCCAATATTATCATTCCGGTTCATTTTTTGCTCATGTGCTTGGAGAGAATCGACGAGTTCATCGATCAAAAGTTTTGACAAATCTTTCAATTTTTTGATTGCGATGACGATATAATCAAATTTGTGTATCAACGAACGCAAAAGCTTTTCCATTACTCGAGCATCGTCTAGAGTTTCGCCATTTCTTTTCATCTCATTAGCCACCGTTTTCAAACGAGTGACGTAATCACTAATATTTTCTAAGTTTTTGCATTTTTAGCACCTCTAACTCAGCTCTGAGTGATTGAAGATGAACCTTTTTAGCTTTTTCAACTCATTGGAAAGATTTCTGCAGAATCTCTCATGCTGCCTTTGAAGTCTTTGCATTTGAGATTTTCTCGAACGTGGATTCGACAATACCTTGAAAGATAAAGAACAACGCCTTCTTATCTTTCTTTCGATTTTCTTTCCATGTCTTTTTCTCAGCATCCGATAAGGTCGCTTCAGTAGTTGCATCTATGGGCTCAGTATATCCGTCATCGATAATATCCCATAAATCACGAGAACCAAGCATCACTCTCATTTGGATGCTCCAATTTTCATAATTTGTCTTTGTCAATTTCAAAACTTGAGGCTGGATCATATTGGCCATCGCTTCACCAATTCATGAACAAATAAACTTTCGCTCTGATACCACTTGTTGAAAACTTTGATGGGCTTTAATAGAAGAACTCTAACAAAATATGTATTTGTATTGATAACAAAGTTTACGAGTACAAAAGAGACACAAAATACAATTTTTTTTTTCTCTAAATGTTACTGCCTTTTTTTTCTCTTAATATTCCTTTCTCACAAAGAGTTACTACTCTCAAAACACTTTGTTTTTAGATACTCATTTTTCACTTTTTTTCATTCACACAACTCTATTGTGCTGATGCATTTAAATGATTATAAGAACACATATATATAGTCATGTTAAACAACTTAAATTACACCGACTTTGACCAAGCAAAATTTCTTCTTAAATTTTATCCTTTCACATGCAAGCTTCATCATTACTACTTCAACGATAATTTAGCCACTTCTTTAACACATGTCATGCTTTTTTACCAAACATGTTAACTCATCCTTGTCTACAAGCTTCTAAATTCATTCGTAAGTTTTCACGCTAGATATTTTTCTCAACCTAAATCTTATTTTCTAACACACCTGGTCTCGCTTAAGTTGAAGAAGCTATAACGAATTCTGGAAATTGGATGATTGGTGGGGAATTGGAGGTAATAGAACCAGTGAAGTACAATGATGGCCTTGATCGATTCCGATTGTCACCTGCAAAACTTCTTGAGGAGTTTGCAAAGCGCAATCCAGATGCTGTTTTCGCTTTCCAACGCACAAACCCTGTGCACAATGGCCACGCTTTACTCATGACAGATACCCGTAAACGACTGCTTGAAATGGGCTATAAGAACCCTATTCTTCTGCTTCCATCCACTGGGAGTTTACACAAAAGCAGATGATATTCCTCTCAGTTGGCGAATGGAGGCAACATGAAAAGGTTAGCCACAGTCCTAACATTTTAATCAGCATCTTTAGTTGGTCCTAACATTTTAATCAGCATTTTTAGTTGGATGGAGTTATCTTTTCAGAAATCTGATGTCTAATTTGGTTTTATACATTTTTGTCAGAAACTTCCCCTACTTGTTTAAATGACTTATTCAGAAATGTGTTTTTCCATTAGAATGGTTTTATAAAAGAATTGCATTTTTGAGGTTCTTAAGGATGGTGTTCTTGATCCAGAGACAACTGTTGTATCTATATTTCCATCGCTTATGCACTATGCTGGTCCAACTGAGGTATAATGGCATGCAAAAGCTCGGGTCAATGCAGGTGCTAATTTCTATATCGTGGGTCTGGATCCACCTGGGATGAGCCATCCGGTCGAGAAACGGGATCTTTATGATGCTGATAATGGAAAGAAGGTGTTGAGTATGGCTCCTGGATTAGAGTGTCTTAAAATTCTTCCTTTCAGGGTATGTATTGTCGGGCCTTTTGATTTGCATTTACCATTTTGATATAATTGTGAATTCATCTGATCATTTATCAAATCCTACTTTAGGTCGCTGCATATGATAAGACGCAGGGCAAAATGGCATTCTCTGATCCATCAAGACCAGATGACTTTCTCTTCATATCCGATGCCGACAATGCCGATGGTTTTTAATTTTGCACAACTTAGTTTACATATCGTACTATTGGAATGACTGGTGGAATATTCCGGCAGTTTAACTCCAGCAGACAATGGCAAAGTCCCCGAACCTGTTCCAGCATAGATGTGTCTCCATGTTGTAAAAGTGATGCCAATTGATTGGGAGAAACCGAAAGAAACAGCAGTTCCTATTCGATCGATCTTAGTCAAAAATTGAATTAAAGATGGAACACTGCAGGAAACTGAAGAAGATTGAAGGCATGGAGGGAAAAAGATTTCTTAATCCCCTTTACTCGTCTAACTATTGCAGTATGGCAATACCCCAGTAAATTCGGATTGTGTTTATATTTCCAGGTACAAGCATTGAACGCTATTGTATCCAAGGAAAATTTTAACAAAGTTTATCAAAGAAACAGAGAACAACAAAACAAAGAACGATGAGAATCTCTGTATATGTGCAATCCTGGTTCTTCTATTTCAGATAGCTGAGAAATGGCTTGTCTGGAACAGGTATCCACTTGACACACCAAGCTAGTGGCCAGGATACGGTTGCAAGTCCGATGCTTACACCCCATTGCACCCAATTTAACCTCCCTGTACCTGCAAACCTCTTTAAGAACTTAACCATTACAACCTGAAGAACAATTACTAGCCCAACGATGCTCATGAACAACTGGCTTCTGTGTATCCTCTTGAAAATGTTCTTCTTCTTGAGCTCTCTTGCATTGAATTTGTTGAAAATTTGACACAGCACGAAGGTATTGAAGATCAAGGTATCCTTTACCTGATCGTCCACACCAAAAATTGCTTTGCCCTTCAACTGTATGGTCAACAGGACAGCTCTGTGATTCATAGCCTGGCTTAATATGTTCCTCCACATGATATTGATTACAAGGAAGTCTTACATTGGCTTAATATGTTGGCATAGGCTACTGGAAACAAATTTCATGCCAGGAGCTTGGTGATGTGACATGTGTAAAAGAAGTGTCATGCACCACTCAGCTCAGGAGCTTGCTGATGTGACTTGTATAAAAGAAGTGTACTAACTGATTAACCGGTTTAACTTGGTACACAATCAATCATATTTTCTTTCTATTTGAGTTCCATCCCACCACTACCAGCAAACTCCTTGCATGCTTACACTTGTCTTAGTACTAGTTGTTTCTTTCTAAGCTTTTCTTTTTTATTTTAAAAGTTGTGATTTTCTTCTTTAAAGTTAATGACTTAATTCCTTTTCACGATATTTTATTTTCAGATTAATTAAATTTGGTCTCCACCTATGATTTGATCTTTTTATAGTTTACAAATTATTATTTATTTCTTTATAATGTTATTTAGTTATTATACAAGTCATTTTGTCATATTTTTTGTTATTTTAAATAAAAATAAATAAATAACAAAATATGATAGAATAAACTATGTAATAATTAAATAATATTATAAAAGTAAGTAATAATTTTAAAATATAACATAAAATAAAAATTGGATTACAAGAATTCTTAATATATTTTCCTTGATTTAAATATTAGATTTAGTGGTGGTAGAATAAATTTGTGAGTCAAGCCGTACTGATCAATGTGAACACCTCTATCATTAATTTTACGGTCAAATTGGTTTTCTTTTAGAAGCAATTATACGAATAAAAATAGTTATTAACATATCTGCAACGCTTTGTTCACCTAAAATTCACTTGGGAGAGACAGTTATTATTGTTTAATTACGTTTGAATGAAATATGTGTTTTCATAAAAAAAGTATCCATTTTTTATATGATAAAAGAATATATACAATTAAAAAGAGAACTCCATCAAGTTTAACTATCAATAACATATTTACTCAATAATTGTTCAAAATAATATTTTTATTGATAATAATATTGATATTGACAATGAACAATAATTGTTCTGAGAGATGCCTAACCAATTATGTCTGGTCTTGCACTTTTTGAAAAATAGTTCAAATTGTACTTTAATATGGAAGACGTGAAGAATTATTTCATATTAGCATTTTTATCATGTGATTATCATATATTATATTTATGTCATATATAAATTTTAAATTTAGAATATTAAAATCCTAAAATAATTATAAAATTTTTCGTATGTTTTACTTTACAATTATTTAATTTTAGAGTGATTGATATTTTTAATTTATGAAATAATAAAATTCACATATGGATGTCAACGGGAAGTCAGGCGGGCCGCAAAAGGCCGGCCCGTGGCCCGGCCCATGAGGGCCGAAATGGCCCGTGGGCCATGGGCGGCCCGGCCATTGGTGGCCGGTGCAGAGGCCTGTGGCCCGTGGCCCGACCCGTCTAAGCCATCCAAGCCACGAGCCACTCGTCGGGTTGTTGTTGCCCGGACTTTCAATATATTT
>JANZXP010000196.1:49362128-49390987 GCA_027576715.1 Erythroxylum flavicans | reverse complement strand
TCTGATCCAATTTTGTGAAGATGGTGTTAGCTGAGGCAATCGCTTCGCAAGCAGAACGATTTCTTACAGAAGCATGAGTGTTGATTATACTCTTCATTGAATAAGCGAGCATAATTGCAAAAGCCAATGGTAAACCATCAACAAATGCTCCTGATGCAATTGCAACTGAAGTGGCCATAATTCCGACTATGTCGCTGATAACACCAAATTTTGGCTTGCCCCAGAAATTCTCATTCCTCCTCCCCACAAAGTATCGGATCAACCAAACAGCAAAAACAAGAGAACTTACGGACAAGCCAACTTTGCCAATTACTGCGGCCATCTTGTTGAGTTGAGTTTGCAGAGGCGTTGATTTCTGAGAATCCTTCCATTTCTTCGTAAGGATTTCGGCCCATGTCGTGTTCTTGCCGACTGCTGTAACAAGCATGCGAGCACGACCCTTAATCACCATAGAACCTGAATGCAAAAATCTATTCTGGGTGCTGATAAGATTCAAATGATCAGTGCAGTCCACCAGATTTGATTTGTCCACTCGCAACGAACAATATTCGTCTAATAGCAGTCCATCAGCTGGAACTTTACCTCCAGTTCTCAGGTTCACAACCTCACCAACAAGAAGTTCATCAATGAGGATATCCTGCCACCAATCATTTCTGACAACCTTCACCTTGACGTTGTCATTGCTGTTGGACAACATGTTGAAGTATTTGTTTGCCCAGCAGTTACTGGCAGAGCATGCAGTAGTAACCAGAGAAATAGTAAGAAATATGCTGCCTCCATTACTCCATCCTTCTTTAAGCCCGTTGTTTTTAATGCCAAACCAAGGGAAAAGGCAGCACATACTATCAGGAGGATGACGAGAGGATCTTTCATTGCCTGAAGTTGAAATATGAAGAAGCTCTTTGTGTACGGGTTCTCGTATATGTTGGAACCAAAGGATTTTCGTCGGTTGAAAATGTCTTCATCATCACCTCTAATCCCTTTCTTTATGTCGCTTCTGAGAGCAGCAACAATACCTTCAACTCCTCCATAATCTTCAAGCTTCTGGACATTTTCCTCCTTCACGAGTTGAGAAAGACTTGTTTGATCAATACCAAAGTGGCCTGCTTCAGGTGCAACATCAAGTGCAACGTAAGATACAGAACGGCCATTAACCTTCTTCTTTGTGGCCTTATTGACCACCACAGAGAATAGAGCCCTGGAGCAGTAGATGGCAAGAAAGGCCGAGTGCCACCTGCGGTTCCGCTTAACAGGAGCTTGGATAAGGGCAGACATGATTTGCAGAAAGAACGAAAGAAAGAGTGTTATGTGGTATTCAATTCTGGCTAGTAATGGATTAATCACAAAGGAAGTAGAAGAAAAAGGTGCTTCACTGAAAATGGGTAGTGGTGGAAGTGATAAAGGGAAGGTTCATAGTTCATACCCAATTGAAGAGCTCAGGGAATCCAGAAGGGGAAAAAAAAAGTTAGGGTTAAAAGCTGAATGCAACAGCTTCAAGTCAAGAAACGCGTATTTAGTTTGATAAAGGGATTCTGCAGTTGGCGAACTGGAAATGAATGGTTCAGTTGTTTAGTTGAATAGTTTCCGTGTGAGAAGTTAAAGTTCCTGTTGATCTCAAATTTTGGAACCTTAAAGCAGCCCGCGGAAGAATTCAGGAGGTCCGACATTTTCATTTCTTCTTTTCAATTAAAGTAAATTGTTGTGTTAATCTATTTATTGTAATCTATTTGATTTCTTCTTTTCTGCTCTCTCTTGTCCTCTAAAACTACCTATCATTGAGTTCCATTACTACCGGCAAACTCCTTGCATGCAATAAGCCTTTTTTTATAGTTAATCTATTTACTGTTTTTTTTATAGTATACTGTTTTCAATAAGAAATACAATGAATTGATTTTGTGATATCTTAATAATATTATTTTTTAAGGTGAATAAACAGGCAATCATATTTTCATTCTTTTTTGCTCTCTCTTGTCCTCTAAAACTACCTATTCAAAGGAAGTAGAAGAAAAAGGTGCTTCACTGCATATTCAGTTGGCTAAAGGGATTCTGCAGTGGGCGAATTGAGTTCACTGCTGACTAGCTGTTTCTTTCTAAGCTTTCTTATTTATTTTGAAAGTTATGATTTTTCTTTTTTAAAGTTAATTCATTTTTACCAGATTCATACAATTTCGTCTCTCCTTTTGATTTGATCTTTTTGTTTTGCGAATTATTATTTATTTTTGTACTATTATTTATTCATTATACAAGTCATTTTTAAGTTTTTTATTTATTGATAATTTTCAAATTATGTAGCATTTAAATTTAATAATTATGATACTTTGTTATTTTAAATATAAATAAATAAATAATAAATTAGAAGCAGTCATGCTAGCTCGGAGAAGATTAAGAATAATTATTAACATAGACCAGTTATCATCATTTAATTAAGTTTGAATGGAATCTATGTTTTGATTTTAAAAAATATTTTATGATAAAATAATATATTTCTATTCAATAATTTTTGAAAATAATATTCATCATCATCACAGTTAGTAAAATTCCTCATCAATGCAAAGTTTCTAAAGGTACCCAGTACGCAATGACCCCCACGTGACATGAAGAGTATGAACATTGTCTTCCAATGGCTGTTCTCGCAGATACCCAACAAATGTCGGTCTAAAAAAAAAAATGTTTAACTCACAATATTATGAAACCCCACCTCTCGTATTCTCAAGATTGATGGAGGAGATAAATCACCTTATGTGCTTCAACTAACTAAAAACTTGAACTTATCCAAAGATCTCACCAAGAGCCCACATTTTTAAGGTTACCTTCAAATTTTGAACTCCTATTTTACAGGTTGCCAAACATAACAGGCATCACATCACCCAACAAATGTCGGTCTAGTTTGGATGTCATGTGGTATGATGTTCAGGTGCTTTGGGGACCGTGTGATGATCATTGCAACCCAAATCTTCAGCCTTATGTTTACCGGTGCTACTTTGGACAGATTGGCTAAAAATTCGGAAAGAGGCATTCAAGAATCAATTCCATTCCTTTTTAACTGGTTACTTAATTTATGACTTCAAGAACCTCCAAATTCGAAGGAAAAAGTTGGTTTGGATATTAACCACTTTTTTGATGGGTATATTTATTAAGGGTAATTTTTTATTGTTTATTTTGCAAAGAATCTAGAAACCGTAGGGAACGCCTCCAACAATTATTTTCTCGCTTTGGTTGAACTTTCACTTGTACCGCCAAGTAACCTTTTACTTTTCTTTCCGTTCAATTTGGTTCGTTGGAGACCCACCGAGTGGAAATGTCCAAACGTTCCTTCCCTTTATAATTGATTCCTTGCAATAAATCAATCATTTTGGTACCTACACGTTACAATTGTTTTTATCTTGTAATGAACATACATTGAATTATATGCGGCAAAACCGATTAGCAAGAATCTCCAAAATTGCACGATACCAAAAACATGTCCTTTCTTAGCCTAAAAGATTTTGAATTTTCAATAATATTAAATATATTTTAATTTTAATTTTATAATATTATATATTACGACCTATAAAAATATATATTTTTAGATTTTATTATAATACTCTTAAAATAAAATAAAATTTAAAATTTCTGAATAAAATTTATCAACTTGTTCAAAATACTTTGAAAATTTTTCAACTTATTTTCAAATTTTCAAACTTTGCAAATTTATAAAAATATTCTTATTCAAATAAAATTTCCAAAATTTTATTGATAATACATTAGATTATTCTTAATACTTATACACATGTCAAAATATAAAGCATTTAATTCTTTAAAATAAATAACTTTTTGATACAATTAAGTTATCTTATTAACTTTGTTAGATATATGGTGTATATATCTACTTACGTTTTTTGGCATAATTTTATAAATTGGACTTATCAGATATTTTTATTAATTGGAAAATCATACCTAACTAATAATTCTTGTTTAACTTGAATTTAAAAGCTATATAGATAATCTTCTAATTGTGAAATAATTCCATCTTTGATTGGAGTATACCTTAAGAGGGTGTGTAGTGCATCACGTAGGTGTAAAGCTTGGGGGGTAGAGCTGGAAGTTGTATGTGACCATGCTATTCATCTCACGTGTATTATTGTTCTGTTATTAGTTGATTGATCACTTAAGTTGTTTGTTTAATTGTCTTCTATTAAAAGTTGTTTAGAAAAATCCTCTGTCGAGGTTAACACGAGTTAGTCGTATTATTGGGTGTGAAAATCTTTCACAGGAAGTGAGGTTGAGAGATAGTTACAAAGATTTAGTAGTGTTGACTCAGTGAGGCCTTGTGTAAATATATTGCACTTTCGTGAAATTGATTACACTGGATAAGGATCACGTAGACGTAGGTAAGATGTGTTGAACTGCATCAACAAATCTTGATATTGTTTAAGTTAGTGCTTTTAATTTTTCTGTTATTTGTGATTGTCAAAATCAAATCAGAAAGTTTGCGAAATAACCACTTATACGATTTTTCAAATTTAAATATAAAATTATTTATTTTTATAAATCATATTATCTTTAAAACTCATAATACACGATGTAATTTACTCTTTACAAATCTCCTAGACGTATTACGTACTATATACAATAATAAGGAGTGAAATCGTCCGCTTTTTTTATCCAAGGCCAACTCTGGTCTGTCACTCTCTTATTACAAATTTTGCTTTGACCTATTGAAATTTGTGGCTGTGCAGGGATGGCATAGGGTTGGTCTTGGATAACAAAGTTTAAGGAGACGATTGAATTGCATGAGAGAATGGTAATAGAAATGAAAATGAATATAGTAAAGGATAATAATGAATATTATCATTATAATTATGATGGTTGATTAAGAGGAAGGAATGATTATCATTACTATTGAGAATGGTTGATTTGTAAAAAAAATAAAAAATAAAAAATTACATTTTAATTAATCATTTTGTAATTAATTAATTACAATATATTGATTAATTAAAATATTATAAATAATTAATTACAATATTTTAATTAATTATATTGTAATTAATTAACGAATTATAATTTAATTAATTACAATATTTTATTGAATGAATGAATTATATTTTGATTAATTGTATTGTAATTAATTAATTATATTATTATAATTAATTATATATTTAATTAATTAGTATTAAAAATATTTTTTTAAAAATTACTATTAAAAATAAAATTTCATTCTACTGCTAAAGAGAGGGAATAAAAAAATTCTTAAAAAAAGATATCAAATTATTACTCTTGTAATAATAATCAACGATCAATCCTTCATTTTTCATTTTTTATCGATTAACTCATTTCCAAACTCATTAACCAAACAGTTTTGTCGCAAACAATCTAAGCTAGGACGGACGATGAGTGAAACAGACCTACTGATTGCTTTATCGGGACACTAAAACAAAAAGAAGCCTAATTCGGCGGCTTATTCTCATAGTTGGGCTTGGAGCCGAAACCGAAGAGTAAGAGTTTGCAAGATCTGCCATTAATCCTCTTTGCCGGTCTTCTCTCATGGACGTAAGGCACACGAACACCAAACAACAGAGTACAGGATCTTCTGCTCGAATATTCCAGGTAAAGCTGAATATAATATTTCCTCGTCTTTAAGTAATATTAAAGTACATCTTCGGTGTGTATCTTGGTCACTACGATGACGTGATTGTCTTAAGACAAGGAAAGTGTGTCCATGCCTGCCTGCCTGCCCTTCGTTTCTTTTCTTCCTCTCTCAGCTTGTTAGTGATCTAAGAAAGTCTGCTAATTTGTTCCATATGTAGCCACGAAGCAAAATATTGGTTTTCCTTCACTTTTTTGGCAACGAATGGTATTACTAATAATTAATATAAAATGTTATAAGAATTAACTTTTTTTTTGTACAACAGAAAGAAAAATAAGACAATTAAGGCCTAACGAACACAGGCCCAACAGAGTCTCCAGTCAGCATCATTCGCATTGGTACAAATTTTGTATACATTTGGGAGTACCTAAACTTGCACAGCTAAGGAAAATTCTCACGAAAAATTCATAATCATACGAAAATAAAGAAAAATTTCATGTATAAATTTATAAATTAGCGAAGTTATTTCTTATCCATTCCTCATATTAAAATTAAAAACTTAAGATTGATTTTAATGAATTAATTCTTTCAATTGCTTTATAGAAACTATACACATCAGTGTCTAATCCTTCGTGATTGCTTAATTCTTACTATGTTCTACTAAAATTTATCTACACGTTTACGTAAAATTCACATAAATGTGTAAATAAAATTAAGTGACACAAAATTAAAATACCTTAACAAAAATAAGGTGCTCTGACCCGTTATCTCGTAAGCCTTCACCTATTTTTTTTCTCTTAATTTACAGTTTTCTTATAAAAAAACCCCATTGCTTGTATGGCTTTAGAATGAGCAAAGTGAACCCAACCCAACCTGTAGGTCCAATTGACTAACCCTAAATATTTAAAGGGTCTTGCTTTGTCATCCTCTGGCCAACTTGAATTTACATGTTCAAGTCCACTATACTCTCGGTTCGGTCCACTTTTGAAATATTGAAATTTGCTAATGAAGTTTTTGCCTCATTTCCAACTGCACTAACGCGAAAGAAAAATAAATTTGTAACAAATTCGGTTTTGTATATACGTAAAATGAAATGAAAACAAAAAGGGTTAGTTGGAAATTGATTTAGTTTGGGTGAATTATATCTAAATTTGAGTTTATAAGTAAAAAAAAAAAGGTTGCATCAAATTGATTAGATTAATGTATTTATATTTCTGTAAAAGTTGACATTATGTTATAAACCTATTTCATGTTACAATTTAAGTTCGACATATTTATAAAAAGTAGGTCGTGTATAAATTGATTAACTTAAGTTCAGTTTATTGTTATTAAAGGAGAATTTCGATAAATTTCGCAAACTTTTATTTGTTACTCAAGATTGAATAAAATATCTATTCTACAGAAAAAGAAAAAAGAAAGAGCCAATCATTCATTGATGACAAAGAAAACAAAGAACATTAAGTTGATAGATGACGGATGCAAAAGAGGAGCCGATGAAAATAGGAGCATTTTTATTGAAAAGTGTCCCCACATATTTTTAATTTTTATTGATTAACTTATATGTTGAATGTGAAAAAGAAGACAATAATTTACTTAAAATTATGAAAAACATGAAATTTTACTTTTTGTAAATAAAAAATTGGAATTGTAACTCATCCAAAACTTAAAAAAATGAACTTCATCGCATTTTTTTCTTTAATAAATAAAAGTTTGAAAATGATCTACCCACTAACAGCATTATTATATGTTTCTTAATGTCACAAGTAAAAAAAAAAAACTCACAAAACAAAAACGAAATCCAAAAGGTGATGATCTTGGCTTCAATCATTGTGGAAAAAAAAATGGAACAAGTTTGATCATTCTTGAAAATGATTTACGAGGCACGTGAATTTGGAATATGTCAGGAACCTTAGTGGAATGGTATCTAACAAAAACTACACGCCAAGACCGCTTTGTTCAAAGCAGTATTTTTGACGAGGTCGATGTTACACAGTTTCTTTTCTAAATTATTGCAAGGACAATCAATTATAATAAATAAAATAAGTCCTGATAGGAAATCATAAAGTAAACAACAAACTAATTACAAGAGTAGGATTAACGATATGTCATTATAATTAATTAAAATTTTATTTTATTTAAAGAATTTAAATAATAAAAGTCAGTTGGGTCTTATTAATATGTCATTAATAAATAGTATCAAGTAACATATTAAAATTAAAAATACATATTTTTGAAAAAAACATAAAACCTAAGTCGATTTACCTATTTCAATTACAAACAATGGTTGGGATCTCTCCCTTGTAGTTACAAGTTGCCCAATCATTCGTGGCTAATCGATCTGAATTTCAGTTATGATATTTCTAAAAATTAAAATTAATTTAATTATCTAATATGTTATTTATTTATTAGGTAAATATCATTTATTAAATAATTTTACTAATATTATGTAACATGTTAGTATTATTAAGTACACAGTATTACTTTTACGTAATATAAAGACTGTTTCTAATAGATCCACGTGTAATACAACGTAACGATATGATAAAAATGTAAATAATTTTATACACATATTCAACAAGGTATTAAAAAATAATAACTAATAACTAATAAATAATAATAATATAACAACAATAAAATAATAAAATAAAATAATAATAATAAAATAATAAAATAAAACAGAAAAAGGTAAGCTAATGCATAATAGAATGATTAACAATAAATAATAAGATAAAAATACATACAATTACTGAAGTTCATAAAAATTTGACTGTATAATTTTTCTTAATAAAAAAAGTTATGTGATAAATATTGATGATCATTAACATTTTAAAAAATAAAATAAAATAAAAGTTTTTTTAAAAATTTTTTAACTACAGGAGAAAGGTAAGAGCTTGCGATCGAAGTCGAATATGCTTTCTCACGACGTGGTTGGTGTAGAACGTTTCAACTTAAGTTCAGTCAAACATGGCTGCGGGGAGCAGCCATATCAGCGTCGTCCATATCAGCGTCAATGACTGTCTGTAACGCAACTACTGCACTAATTAGATCTCGGCATTGCTTGTTATAAGCACCGGGTTCCCCATCTTTCATATTCTGATATTCATGGAATGACACCCAAATAGAAAGAAGCTCTATTTCAGGAAGATGTGTTCATATTTTTGCCAACGGAGGAAAATCCTCGAGCAACTTCAAGAATGACTCAACTCTTACAAGAAACTATAGCTGGTGGCTTCTAATTGTGGTCCTGGTGAAAATTCTTCGTGTGAAAATCGACAAAAATATGCACGCATCTTCCTGAGCTTCTTCTATTTACGGAAGATGCTTTTCAAGGTCTTACTGCAAAAATATTTCTAAGTCCATATTTGACAGGCGACCCACAACACGAGGAAGAGAATATGGAAGTCAACGGAATTAAGAAGAAGACTGAGCGGAAATTGCAGCACGAGAAGTCGCAAACTTTTTGAAGCTACAGAACCCGAAGGCTTGCCATTGGCTATTATACAAACTCTTGCCTATTAGATGAGTAGAATGATGGTTGATCAAGCAATGGGGACAAAGCTCTACAGTATTTGACACTAACAGGGCCTTGCGACCTGACAAAATTCAGAGTGCAAAGTTTGGAAAATGCCAATAATGAAGCGCTTGTGAGAAAAAGTCAACTTCTGCTCTGATATTCTTCTCCATCATCAGGTTAAATCTCGTCAGTGCAAATTGGTGGCAGGGACCTTAGTCTCTCATGCAGGGAGTTTTCTCTACCATGGCTTGATCAGCCATCATTCTCTTCATCGAATAGGCAAGAGTTTGTATAACAGCCAAAGTCAAACCTTCTGGATTTCAGCTACAACAATTGTGAGCATTCCGGCACCCATAGCCATCCTCGTATCATGGGTCGGGCCGGGCTTGGGTGGGCCCGGACCTGACCCAGTCCTATCCATAGGGCACTACTAGCACTTTCTTCACAAAGTTCACCTCTTTTTATTCCCCGTTCGAAAGCATGTAATTTAAAATCACTGATAAACTTTTTGTTTTTGATGAGAGTTCCCCAATCCGTCTCTCTCTATCTATCTATCTCTAACAGCTGCCCTGTTTTGTCAGTCAGGGCACAATAGAAAGGACGCTATCTTTTTGCTCTTTCCTAATAGGTGGATTGAATGCGACTTTGCCTGCTAGAAATTGTCTTGTCCTGAGACATTCCACTGTGCTTACTCTCATTGCCTGCTTTATCCTGCAATATATGTGTTTCTATATGTGAACCAAATTTTATGGCTCAATCAACTATGTCTTTCATCTTTTAAACGAGACAATTTTATTTTTTAAAATAAATCCCTTATCTTTTTAAATTTTATAATAACAGTTTTATAAATGGTCTTTAAAAATTATAAAATAAAATATTTAATCGCATGCAGTATACTAATTTTATTTATATAACAAGATTGTAACGAAGCAATCTGTTTGTATTAATCTTAATATATATTAAATTAGAAGAAAGAGAGATCCTTGGGATTTGGCTGTAGAACTCGCACGGCTTAGAAAAGATGAGCAAAAACATCAGTCCGTTCGTATAGTTAATATTTTGATCTGGGTTTGGCAAAATATGAATTAATTAATATTTAGATCGACTTTGAATTTAAATTTAAGAAATTAAGCGGTTTAAAAGGAGCATAAGAATAATAATAATAATAAGTGGTTTATTTATCCAGGATGTCTGTAGATAGAAATTTTATTAAAAATTTGACCAAAAAATCAATAAATAATAATAATAATAGTAGTAGTAGTAGTAGTAAATTAGATAATGTCCTCAATTAAGTTTCTAAATCTTATCACTCAAACTATATACCAACTCAAATATATTAAAATAATAATAACTAAGATGCTGTTTTTTTTTTAAATAAGAAGGGAGACCTCGTAAATAAATGCAAGAGTCATATTAATTACACAAACAAACATCACAGCAAATAATTAATAAGCAGAAATGATTAGATTTACTGATTTACCAATGTTTTAAAAATAGATAGAACGCTAAACCGGTAAGACAAGAAGTTTAAGGTTTAAAAGACTCGACCAATATCAGATTGTCATAAAATTAGTTAAAGATTAAATAAAATTAAAGAATTTAAAAAATAATTAAATAAGAATATCCTTACCTGTAGAAAAATTTAAAATTTGATTAAAAAAGAGAATACTAAATAAAATTAATCAATTTATTTTGATTTATAAAAACTAATTAGTTTATAAAAACTGGTCGATTTTTAACAACAAAAACTATTAAACTAAATCAAACCGGTTCAAAATTTTTATTATTAAAATGGTCGAACCAATTCAGTTCTTAGAACATTAGATTTACCAAGTTAGCATTGCATACAAAAAAAACAATATGAGAAGTTGAATCCTCCGAGAACAATATTTTAATTCCTTTCTGAATCTCATTAATTAGGTTAGGTTAATAAATTAAAATAAAATACTTCTCGTACTTATTTCCTTTTATTAAAGTTATTAACTTTAAGTGACCATATGAGTTGGCCTCATAAGTTTTAAAGGTTCTAACTACCACATATTCACACCAATGTGGTCATCATCATTTCATCTACTAATCTTTTAGCTTAAAAATGGCAGAATATGGTGGACTTCCACCAACTCTTAGCTAAATATTCCCTTTATATAGAAAAAAGTAGAGGGAAGGGTCCAATTCTTCAGCTTTTGAGCTTGTGCAAAAGTTGAAGAGAGTTCCATATTAATTCACAACCATAATGTGGTTAGGCTGAAAAAGAGAACTAAGAGATAAAAGAAAAGCAGTTCCATGGCCATCCCTGCAACTGGAAATCAGCTTCCAATCCAAGCAATCTTGAATAGCTAGACCCACCTGTTTTTACTCCCTTATCATAACCACTGTACAACATTCACTTAACCCGAAAAGTAGGTACAGCCACTATTTACGTATACAACTTTATCAGGGCAAGTTCTGTCTCGGATTCCATGACCCTCCCAACACTTTTTCAACCCTCTCAGGGTCCCCTATGGCCCGGGATGTAGGTCCTTTCTCTAACATCAAGTTTCTCAGTTTTAGTTAGCTGAAAGTTGACATACAATATGGAGGTAATTCCGGGCTGACAGAAAATCATTTCTCTGTGATTTTTCATTGACTTGCAACTCTTCTGAACTTTCTGAAAAGGGATACTATTAATGAATTGTTCAGAATCTGCGCCTGAGAGGTTCAACAAACTAACAGCAGTAAAGTCAAATCTGGACAAGCATCTGTTCGCTATGCAAATGAATTGGTTACTATAGAGACTAGGTTGGACACTTGAGCTGCCCTAAATATTCCTTCAAGATTGCCTAGACTTTAAATACATGGCAATGTCCCCATCTCTCTAATAATATAATTCGCAGTCACAGAATGTCATGTAAAGAGGGAAAAGAGAACGACAAGATTTAATGTGTTGCTGACTTTTTGGTGATGTATCAGTTTGGATGACAGGTGACCCGAATAGAAACTTTTTTCCAAGCAATGCAAGTGAAGTTGATGTCTTAATCAAGCATTAACACTCTGGCAGAGTCTCAGAAGTTAGCTGTATTTCATTCATGGTCATGGTATGTACTTTTAGACCTGTGTAATGGAATTCATATTCAGGGTCAGGTTGACAAGTTGTAGGAGTTGATCTTTTTGTATTGCAGGATCCAGCTTATTGAATATGGGAAACGAAATGGGCAACAACAACTCTGGATTGCGAGGTATGACTTTGAGACGTTTGTACATCCTAAAATATGAATGTTAATCATTACTATAATACTCATGAAATGGTACAGAAGAAGAAGATACCACAACTGAAGCTCAGGGGAATTTTACGCACGAAGTTGTTCTGGTTAAAGATGTCGAAGAAGAAAATCATGGCCTTAATGCAGCTGAAAGTGAAGATTATCATAAGAAAGAGACGGTCTTAGATCCTGATGATGAGCAAGGAGCAGGACAGACTAACACCGATGCCCTGATATCATCTAATAGAACAGGTTTTATCTAGTTTTTTAAAAACTATGCATTCAGGAATAACTTGAATGCCAAGCAAGACTGACTTAGGCGGCCATTTTTGTTTTTGCAGAAGGTTATCCTCCTGCTGAATCTCCAAAACCTGAAACTGAATCCACTGAAAATGGTACTGAAGATTCTGAAATGCAACCAGCTTCATTTGTGAAGGAAGAGGGAGAACATGACCTGACGATGGAGTTGAATTTGAAGGAGAATCTTTTGGAAACAAGCAAGAGTCACCTTGGGAACGAGGTTTCTCTTGGCAAAGGTTAGCATAATTCTCAAGAACTCTAACTTAACCTACCTTTAACATAATCAGGCCCCTTAGATACTGAAAATTTATTTTTTTGCAACCGGATCATCGTCTTATATTCATCTATCTCTGTGTTCTTAAAACGCTTACTATCAGATAGAATCTAATTTATGTGGTAAAACTGTTCTGTATTTTGTAAACTGAAACAGAGGAAGGGGTGGTTTCGAATTCAACTTTGGTCCAAGTATCCTCATCGGATGATGATGCAGGACAGGAAGAATCTATAAATCTATCCGTTGATCATAATGAGATTTATGACTCACCAATGATAAATGGTGATCAACGCACACAAGATAGCTCCAGTTCACAAAATGGAGATGATAACATCTCATGTTCGAGTAAGGAGAATGGATGCCACAAGCACAACAATCCTGATGAAATCATTGTTTCTGACATTAATCTAGGTTTGGAGAATCAAACAGATTATCTGACCGCAGAAAGAATGGCGACAGAGGAAAATGAAGTGTCGATTGATGAGGAATCTGAAGTTAGAGTTCTTGAACAGGTACAAGATAGAGAGTCAAGTACTGAGACAAATTATCATGGAAAGGATGCCTTTCAGCCACCACCAGAACTCAATCTGATGACCCATCAGGATTCTACAATTGAAATTTGCGAAGGAAATTTGATAATTATAGAACCAGAAGGTGAAGGAGAAAAAGATGATCATAATTCTTTCGAGTTTAGTGAAAAGGTGGTTTCTGAAAACAATAACCGGAATGAGACTGCCGAAGAAAACTTCAGGGAGGCAAAAGCAGAGCCTATAGTGGTTAGCAAACCTGAAATGATTCTAGGTGAAATACCTTTTTCTAATGGTCATTATAAAGAAGAAGGAAAACAAGACTGCAAACTTGACGAAGAGGAATCATCAGATAAGCAAGTAGTTCCACTGATGAGAGAACGAAGTGAAATTTCATATGGTACAGGAATTACTACAGAAGAAGAAGCTGGAGAATGTCAAACATATATACCAGAAGCTCCTGGTTTTCTCTTTCAGGCTCAAGATCACCAAGGGGAAGCTGAAATGGAACCTGATAATGCTGAAGTCAATGGAAATTCAGACCTGGAATTGAAGCCTGGAAATTTCAGTGATTTCTCTGCCGCCACGGCTTCCACTTCTGCCGCCTCAAGCTTCCCTGAAGAAACCTTGGTCTCTGTGGATTGGATGGCAACTGATGGAGGTTTACCTGAATTTCTACATAATATCATTGCAACTCCAGAGTCAGGGTTAGAAACTAAATCTTCAATATTACAAGATCAGTGCATTGAACAATGCAGTAAAGTTGAGACAGCTATGGTAGCAGGAAATAATTACGAGACACAAGAAAATGCAGAGAGATTCAGCATTGACTCGAATCCTGATACTTTGAATGTTCATGCAAAGATAAGGAAGTCTCCAAGCTTCGATTTTGTTCTTCGAAGAGAAGCAAAGGACGAAGAATCTGAACAAAATCCTCTACTATATCAGGATAAGGCTGCAATTGAGTGCTTATCAAGCCAGGTTGATATAAGCATACAGAGCAGGCTTCCTCATGCAACATTTGAGAGAGATTCATTTCGATATGAAGTAATTCCTGCAGAAGAGAAAGTGATTCCTCTCGAAAGAAGTGATTCTGAGAAATCAAGAACTCCATTCCTTGGCTTCAGGAAAGGTGATGATGAAGAGGCTGATTCTGAACCAACCCAAGCTGGTTTAAAGAAGAAAGACAAGGACTCCTGGAGTCCAGGTACTAAAGAAGTTGCATCAGTTTCGCTTGTTAAGGTAAAGGACAAGCATAAACGCAGGTCATCCCTCTTCAGCAACTGCATCTGCTGTACTTCTGTAATGAACTAAACTGCATTACTCTTCAGTGGTCATGATTTGGTTTGTTCAAGATTTTGAGAAATGGAGCTTTGGACATTGAAGAGACTATTGTATGGTTTAGGCATTGCAATAAACCAAGAAAGAGTGTTTTTTGTGTTTTCTTTGGATTGTTGGAGACGCAATTGGATGGTGTTGGGCCGTTCTAACACATTTGTTACTTAACTTTGCTCGAGTTTAATATATTGCTGAATACAATGTGATTTTTAATTATTATATATGACAAATTGTTCTAATGAGAAGTTATATTATAGTATCAAATGATTTCATTTTGTATTCATTGAAATGATATTGTTTTTCGAATTTTATTTTTTAACATAAAAGAAAACATCATTTACTGAACTAACTTGATTTTTTATATTAAAACTACTTATAATATAAATAATATCTAAAATATAATTTTTTGTGACTACTTAAATATAAAATTGATAAAAAGAAGTTTTAATTTTAAAATTGTTAATTCGCAATTCTTAACCAATTTATATCATTAAAAAAATCCTTTTATACAATAAAAACATGCCTTTTTATATGAGACATGATATTCTTGTTCTTAAGTATTAGGTAATTATCATCTCGAAGAGACTTGCAAGTACTATCCCTTATGGTATAAAATATTAACCTAAATATCTTATGATTTAAATCCTTGATTGCTAATAAATTTCTAATATCAAACCTGACAATTAAAATTCCTCTCCAAGAATAAAGTTTTCAGTTATAATTATCATGTTGTGTCATGTTATTAGTTATAATTCTCAGAGTTACCAGTTAATTTCTAACATAATTTGATCTTGATAGGTGAATAAGATGAAGGACTTGTACATACTTAAAACATTTTCCTTTACTCTAGCTACCACACAATGTCAAGGTCAACGGTCTTCCAAAAGCCTTTTAATTGTAAGATGTACCGAAAGTGAAAGGTTATATTCGTTGTCGCTTCTTTAATGTCTAGTCCAAGTGGAGGGGAAAGGCTAATGTCTTCCCTTTTTTCATATTGATAGTTTATGCAATTAGTATTCTTGTACGTGCAAATTAAGTAAATTACTGGATGTATATAATATTTGATAAATTATATATTTTAAATAAATAATTTAAAATCAAATGACTGATTTAATTTGTATTTACAAAATTTTATGTATTTTTTATTTTAATTAATTATTATCTTTAAAATTAAACTTTTTTAATTCAATAACTCTTAAATGAACTCCATAAAAGCAATATGTTTTTCAATTGATTGCTGGAATGTTAGTGTGAAAGGAATAAGTTTAGGTAGGACACACAGTGGCCAAATGGGTCAAACACAAGTTCACGAGGATAGACAAAAAGCATTCAAACATATGCATCATCACCAATTCTTCCACAAAAAAGAAAGGGGGATTACATGACAGCTTGTTGGTCACATCAACAGAAGTTATAAACATTTCACTTATACTTGGCTTCTGAATTGTTGAGGATTACAAAGTTCACGAATACTGAATGAAATAAGGCTAAAATAGTGTTTGATATGCATTCGTAACGCAAATTAAAGTTGACAAACAACATTTGTGAAGCTAACATACTTTTCTACGTTATATGAAATTTCCACTAGCATCGAAAGAATACATTATATAGAAAAGTTGAACAAATCAAAGTCGTCTTCTAGGTTTTGATTCCTAACAATTCTTTGGCTAACCACAAAATAACAAATTAATGCAACGAATTAAACTTATAAAAAAAGGGATAAGAACACACATTTTCCTTTCTAAATTACTTTTGAAGATGAACAGATTTATGGTAGTTTATTATCCAATAGTCATCATCATTTTCACGAACTCTTCGTAATTAACTTGGCCATCACCATCCAAATCTGCTTCTTTAATCATCTGCTCCACTTCTTCATCTGTTAGCTTTTCGCCTAAATTGATCATAACATGCCTCAACTGGACATGACCAGCGAAGACCAAAACAAAATTTAACTCGGTTAGATTCTCTTCATGGTTAAAGAATTAAAGAAAGTCATGAAGCAGTGTAATCCATGTTTATATTAATCAGAAATTAGGTTAAGCATGTGAAATGCCAGATAAAACATTGAATGCTATTTACGCTAATACCAAGGCTCAAGATTCTAATATTTTAAATTTGCATCTCGTCTTGGTTCTTACCCAGTTTGTGTTATATGTCATTGAATATTTTTGGTAATTATTGTAATAAAGTGTCTCGGAGGAAATAACATTTACAGCGAACACTTTTTCCAGATTATTTGTGAATATTCAGCAAAAGTTATCGACATAGCTAATTCTGGTCCCCCGATGTGACAAAAGGCCGAGTACTTCTTACAGCTACATGTGTTACATAGCCATTCACATACTATTTAACCTACAAGACAAAAGAACAAAGATGGAAAAGGAAAAAGTGGAACAGATTTCAATAATGTTAAGTATCAAATATAGGATTTTAATTGGCTTAATTGCCAAACAAATGTCAGAAGGTGAAGGTTGATAATTGATTAGTTGATGACATTGGAAGGAAAAGAAACAATAAAGTCGAAAGGCTACAATATTAGTAATTACAGCTACCTCAGTGGCTGATATGTATCCATTTTGGTCCTTATCAAACACTTTGAATGCCTCTTTAAGTTCCTCCTCTGCATCAGTCTCCTGAAAACCAAAAAGAAATAAAAAATAAATTCCAATAGTCTGGTATATGCATATGAGAAAATGAGTTTATATGAATGAAGGGCGTTTTAAATTCACCTTCATTTTCTTGGCCATCAAGTCAAGGAACTCGAGAAACTCTATGGTCCCATTTCCATCCGCATCCACTTCGCTAATCATGTCATGAAGTTCTTCTTTAGTAGGGTTTTGGTCCAGTGACCTGATGACCGTGGCCAGTTCATCAACTGTTATGCAACCTGCTCCAACCATTCAAGTTACAGATACCATAACCGAAAATCATAGACGAAAAAAAAATGATAAAACTAAACTCGATTGACATATTACCGTCTCCATCCTTGTCAAACAGACAAAACGCTTCTCTAAACTCCTCTATCTGTTCTTGAGTCAGTACGTTGCCATCCATTGCTTTGAGCTGGCACTCAGAGAGACAGCGAGAGAGAGAGAGAAACTGAGAAAGAGAGAGAGAGAGAGAGAGTTTGGTGAAGTCTAAAAGAGAGAGCGAGTTGAGTATAGCTCAAGCTTAGCTGCGATTTATATAGAATTCCAGTGGGGTGTTTTTCAATTTTTCTTTTTCCTTCCTCTGTTTACTGTTTCTCCTTCTCCACTAAGAAATACATTTCAGTCAAAACTCAAAACCAAGCTTACTACCGGATTTTGATGTTATTTATTTGTCTTTATCAACGAAGAAAGAATCAAAAGCCTGCTTCCGTACACTCCCTATCTTCTATACATTTATATAAATTCTACATACATAAATTAATCGAGATGCAAACTAGAAAACTCGTATTTGTGTGGTTTTAAGTTTATTTTTTACTTTAGGATGATTAGAAACTCTAAGATCCCATTCCACCAGGCTAAATTAATAGACTAATACGAGTTTCTATGAAATTCAATAGAAAAGACACAAAGTATTTGAACTCTGCCATTAAAAGTAAATTAGTAAGAGGTTGAACAGCTGGAAGGGTTGGTGTTATCGGGGACATAGAGTGGAGGGTCAAGAGAAGAGGTTATATGGGGAGATGTGTCATTTGTTTCAAGTTTCCACCCCATAGGCCACGTTACGTTGCTTGCACGAGATGTGAGATAAGAGTCGGAGACACAGAAAACGGAACGGACGTCAATGTCCATTTTCTTGTACACTTATATTACGCGTTTTTATTTATTTATTTTGTATTTGTCATCTTGTAGTTTTAAATAAAAATTAAAATGTCTTCTTCTTGTTCTTCTTCCTCTGCTTCTTCTATTCTCGTATTTATTGGACATAACGTCAGTCAAATAAGCCTCTGCCTCCATTCTCGACCATTTCCTATATTTCCGTCTCATTTCAATTCGAGTGGATCAAACGTTCGATATAATCTATAAATGATTTGTTTAATTATAAGATATGTAATCGTGTAGGTGGAGAGATTGGATCTTCAGTTTTCCAATTAAATATACTAATCATATACACGACATTATAAGAAATAACGTAAAATAAGACTTATCAAGTGTAAAAAAGTAAGACCCATCTCCTAATGTAACTATAATATAAGTTTACCAAGTAGGACCCATCTACTAATGTAACTATAATATAAGTTTACCAAGTAGGATTCATTAAATGAAGGTCCCAACCTTAAGTCATAAATGATCAAAGCATTCGATATTTAATGCGACTGCCTGTCGACGCGGTTTCTCAAGCACTAGCAAAAGCCCACAACTGCCCAAACACCAATAAGTCTGTATGATAAGAATCGAAGTTACGAGACAATTTAATTAGGGTTTGTGGACATTACTGGATGAAGCACTTAATTGGTACGTACAGGGACCATGGCATGTCCCGTGTGGTGCAGTTTTTCTTACACAAACACAAGGTCTCAAAGGTCACCAAGTGTGGGTCATGGTCTGAAAGTCTCGGTGGTAAGAAACCAATCCAAATGCTAGAAGAACTTGACTGCTACATTTCGATCCATAATTTCTCAGCAAGTGCTTCACACTCCAAGTCTTATTGTTCTTCTTCTGCATAGTTTCTTAGCAAAGCATAGCAAGTGCTTGTCAGTCCAACAACCGCCCAACTAATCAGAGACGTGGCTTGTGAAACCATATTATATATGTTATTAAACTTCCCCTTATTTTATTGTAAGGAATTAATTTAGTTGGTAATAGGGGAGTGTCCTTCTATGTATGTCTATTACATCCTTTTACATGAAAATCCTTTGAAAGCAATAGTGTGGAGGAATACGCAACGTAATATAATCAGCTTAAAACTAATGTGTGTGAGTATGTGTAAAACGATGATAAAGCTAACGTTACACTCAAAACTCATAGTTATAAAGTTCATTGTGTGATTGAATATCCTAATAAAAAAAGGTACACAAACTGCTAGACAAAAGTCTTATGAATTAATTAAATAATCCCTTTTGTACCTGATACAACTTTTCTCCAAGTACAATTCGTTTTCCAAAAGTTAAATTTTCAATTTGTCTAACTTGTCAAAATTTGAGACGTCAAGTTAAAATTCCAAGTTATAGCTAAGGTAGCGTAGGCTACAGGTATTTTGAACCAATATGTAATATTATTTTAGGTACTGTTTTTATATGGGTAAGGTTTATGTGAATTAAATAAATAGACAACACTCATAATAATTGTCAAGTAATGTGAATAAATTATTAACGAACCAATAATTAATAAATAAGTGATAATATCAAACTAATTAATATTACCACCAAACATATTTTTATTCTTGATGAACATATATTTTAAGGAAGTCAATCTTCTACCAACTTAAATTTGCAATCTGCCAAATGTGAGAAGCACTTAAAAAAACCCTTTGACTATCCACACAAGAAAAATGAAGTTTAGCAATGAAAATTACTGACGGAAAACTTATATATTTCGTCGGTAAGCTAAGTTAGCGATATAATTTACCAACAGACGAAAGCATCGGAGAAAATACTATAACTAATAATTTGTGATGAACCACAGCATATCCGTTGCAAATTTATCGACAGACTTTTTGTGTTATTGTCGATGAATATACTGACGGTTATTCTATGCTTTCTTCAGTCTGTAAAGTTACCGACGGACAAGATTTGTTCGCCGGCAACCTTACCTACAGAATTAGTTATTCCGTTGGTAAGTTAATGACAATGTTACCGACGGTTATTAGTTATCCGTCGGTAAATTGAATAGATTTTATCAACGAACTTTATTTTTCTGTCGGTAAATTTAGTAAAACTGTTTTTTAAATTTTTTCCTGAATTTAATTTTATTTGATGATCTTATGATTGATGCATAATTTATACAGTTATCAGTTATTTGTTGATGATGTTTCGATTTATTTTTACATTTAATTTGTTAAAATTGAAATTTGATTGATGATATAAAATAAGAATTATCGTAATTGATAATAAAAAATATTTTGTACATAATAAGTATTTAATTAATACGAAATGACTACAAGTATGTTATTCATTTAGTGATCGCAGATGCTCTGATTGCTGCAATGAGGTGTTGCCCCTCCCTTCAACTCATCCATCTCATTACGGAGTTGAGTCATGTATTCCATCGACTGTTGTAATTGAGTTACCAATGTCTGTACTATGCTCTGAAGTTCATGGACTTCATTGGGTGTAGATTGCTTACTAGATGTTGTTGTACTGGATGTGGAGAATTGCGAATAACATGTGTTCACAAATGAACCTAAGCCGAATATCCTTCCAAAATGGTCCATACCACCCATTGCATAAAGATAGGTTTGACTCTCATCAATATCTTCTGACTACTGAGACTATTATTGAATGCTTTCGTGTATTTGGTCCTTTCAAAAAGCAATGTTTATGTTAATAAGTGATAATTATTAAGCATTAATATTAAAGCATAAATTTCACATACATTTAGTTCTCTATATTTGTGTTGACGAAGGTCACACCTTCATGCTTCTTAGTGTGAGTATGCAAAAGAGCTGACGAGGTGTAGGCTTCCTACCCATAGACTTTTCTTGCATCAGAATAAAATGTTATAAGTGAACTACAATTTAAAAAAATTTTGACAAAATTTTCTCTATTTTTATGATATTTACCCCCTGTTGAACAAAGAAAGTAACTCAATAACATAGCTATATATGACACCAGACATTTATAATATTATCATTCTCCATAATATACATATTTTCATTCCAAAATTCACACATCAAATTAAATTGAAATACATCAAAGTAAAAAAATCAGAATATAAGTGTAAAGTGTAGATAATTACAAGTCTCTCTGCATGCTCGTGGTGGGTAATAGATCCTCCAATATGTACGGGAAGACTTTCTCCCCCCGATCCTCCACGTCTGTTAGTAGAATTACGCTCTGAAATGAACATTGCCTCGGGTGATGTCCAATACTGCTATCAAAGACTCCATGTTTCTTCAGAAATATATGGAGTTTGTACGCCAGTCTTGTATATCGCACCAACAAAGTCTCTATAACGTGTACGAGCTCATCTCTCCCATACTTTATAAATAACTGCATCAAATTCAGAATCTCAAAAAAATCTTTTTGAAAAAAAAAGGGAAAACATACAATAAGTACTTATAACCTACAATAGTTATCTAATTTATGTATAAAAATTAATTACAAAAATATTTTTTTACCTCAAACTCCTGATAATAAAAATCCTTCATTACCTGAGAGATATTCTTCCATATATAACCCTCAACATCAATCTTCTCCTTAAACTTATATGTCATGTTTCTTGAGCACGGTCTAGACGGAATAAACCTAATATAAAAAGTAATTTTATATCATTTTTAAATTTAGACCTACAACCAAATTATAAACATATAGTGTTTCATGTATTTTCACTTACAGATTGTTGACAATTGTGATGCAAGTTCTTTTATCAACTCCCTCATCTAGGCTGGAGGCCGCCTCATTCATCCGCATTATTTACCCCTGATATCTCTATCAAAATAGGGGTGGTGGATGGTGTAGCTGCAGGTACGGAAGGTGATGCCTCATCTGCAAGTGTAGTAGCTGGAGGTATAACATTTGATTTTGTTGCAGTTGCAGAATCAGATGCTTCACCTGGAAAGTAACTGGCTCCAAATCGTGGTCTAAACCTTGGTCGCATCATATCTTGTTTTCTCTTTGGTAACATATTTTAACCTAAAATTCATATTTTATTGAATTTTTTAGAAATATAACAATTTTAATTCAATATATAACAATATATTATTGATTTAATAATTGATTTATTGAATATAATATTCTATTATAAACACAAATTAATCACTATCGGCACTTACAAATAATGAATATGTTGAAATTTCATCAGGAGATGATAAGGAGGGTGAGAGATTTGAAGAGGTGCCTGAGTTTGATTTATCTTCTTTTTCTGAAGAATTAGAATCAAACTCAAGATCTTCTTCAGATCTCTCTCCCTCCTCATTCTCTCCAAATGAAATTTCAACATATTTGTTATTTGGATCGTTCAAAGGTTCATTCTCATCATATGTAACAGATGCATTTATTTCATAAACATCTTCCTGAAACGCTTCACTTTCAATTCTCTGTGATTCAAAAACACCTCTAAGTTTAACTTTGCAAACGACCAACCAATTTAAGTTATCTCGTTGTAAGCTGAGAAAAGGGACATAATACATCTGGATTGCTTACATCTCCAACACGAAAGGTTCAGGTGGCGGTTGGTTTATATAGGAGAATGGTAATAGGATTGGGAATGAATATAGTGAGGAATGAGAATGGATATAATCATTATAATTATGATGGTTGGTTAAGAGGAAGTAATGATTAACATTACTATTGATCGTGGTTGGTTTGTTAAAAATATTGATAAATAAAAATTTGTTATATTTTAATTAATTAATAAATTATATTTTAATTAACTAATTAGTTGCATTGTAATTAACTAATTAATTATATTTTAATCAATTAATTATATTTTACTTAATTACATTTTAATTATATTCTAATTAACTATAGTTTAATTAATTAATTAATTATATTTTAATTTATTAAAATGTAATTAAATAAAATATAATTAATTTATTAATTAAAATATAATTAATTGATTAAAATATAATTAATTAGTTAATTATAATATTTTAATTAATTAATTAATTATCTATATTTTAATTAATTATAGTTTAATTATATTTAATTAAAAAAATTAAAAAATATTAGTGTTTGCGGCAATCAAAACCATTCCTCTAACACATGGGGGGGCATGGACTATTAGCTAAAACTGGGGTATGAAAAAACTATTCAATCGACCATAATAAATAACCAACCATTCCCTTTTATTCCTTTCCCATTGATTTATTCTCATATCCATTAACCAAGCATCCCCTCAAATTGTTTAAATCTTTTTCGTTGGTTGATTTCAACTAGATTGTATCGGCTGTACTTTTGTACCAACATTAGGAGTTAGATCAAACCAGTTACACTTAAATATCATACTTTGCTTCATTAGCAATGCAGGGTACTCAATTTCAAGTATCTCAATAATTTTACCACAGTAATCTATCAATTCTCCCTGTATGCAAACTCAACTATTTACTGTTGCTATGTTATGACCATAATATTCTATATGATATTTGTATCCATTAATGAAATACACCAGATACGATTTAACAGTTTGCAAATGTCCTTTCGTAATATCACATATGAACTTATTCTCTATTGGATTTTCTAAGGTCCACACAAAAGAAATTATCATATTAAATAGTATAATGTCATTTTAACACTTTAATCTTATAATTCAATCATTTCAATAATTGTGAGTGAAAACTTACATATTTCTTGAACCATCGAGGAAAGTGTATTCCAACTTCTTTATTGATATCCTCTTGTGTTTTCTCAGGCATTAGCTTGCATAATTGTTCCTCGTATAATCTAAAAATATTATTATGTATTTCAATTGTGAATAACACTAAATTTCAAAACCCAACTAATCAATTTCAAAATCAACTTCAACTTACTGAACGAAAGGTTGAACCTCTTGAGAGTTCAACAAAATATAACCATGTTTTGTTTCTTCCTCTATTAACATTCTTCTTATTGAACGTCCATATGTTCGTCCGGATATTTGAAAATGGATAAGTTACCACCAACATCACCTGTTTCTCCCCCATTGTCATTACAAGGAACTTTTCTTTCTGTTGTGTGCACATGCGGCTTAAAATAATGTGAATAAAATATACTTACTTCCTCCACTAAATAAGTATTACATATCGAACTTTCAACTTTAGCCTTATTTTTGACATTTTTATTAAAATGATGCAAATACCTGGATTAGCAAATAGGGTTATTACAATTATGTTATTAAAACATGTTATTATTTCAATTTAAATATTTACTATAATTACCCTTAAACGGATACATCCATCGATATTGAACTGGACCAGAAAGTTTGGACTCATGTGCTAAATGCATAGGTAGATGCTCTATACAGTCAAAGAAGCTCAGAGGAAAAATCCCTTCTAATTTACAAAAAATTACTAGAATTTCCCTTTCTAGTTTTTTCATTTCAACCAACTTTATTTCGGATGATGTTAAGCTTTTGAAAAACAAACTTAATTCTGTCATAACTTCCCAAACCTTATTCAATAGCAACTCCCAAAATGCAATTGGAATTAGCCTTTGCATAAACACATGACAATCATGACTTTTCATCCCAAATAATTTTTACTTCCTTATGTCCACATACCTTGCCAAGTTTGAAACATAATCATTGGGAAACTTTAGACTTTTTAACCATTCACACAAAATTTCCTTTTGTTTTTTGTCAAAAATTAACATGCTTTTGAATATTTATAGATGCGAAGATCTTTATGTAACTCATTTCTTCTGCAAAAAAGTTTCAAATCAGCTCGTAATTTTATATTGTCTTTTGTCCTCTATTCAATGTTCATTATGACATTGAACAAATTGTCAAAAATATTTTTTTCAATATGCATCACATTTAGATTATGATGTATCAAATTAGTTTTCCAATATGGTAAATACCAAAAGATGCTTCGTTTTCTCTAGACAAAGTTTTTACTAATGCTTGTATTAACTTCATCAGTTGAAAGTTCAAATTATGTAACTTTCAACAACCCTAATTCATCAATCTCTTACAATATCTCTTCACCAGCTTTGTGAGAGGAGAAGGTATTTATACCATCCTATTATTAATAAACTTTTGTTTATTACATCTAAATGGATGATGTGGAGGAAGAAATTTCCTGTGATTATCAAACTAACATGTTTTGCCCGCTTTTGGAAGATAAAGCGCATCAGAATCATTGTCATAACAAGGACAAGCCAATTTTCCTGTATGCTCCATCCAAACAACATAGCATATGCTAGAAAATCATTAATGGTCCACATTCAAGCTACTCTCAACATAAAATTTTGTTTCAGAGACATATCATATGTCTCAACACTATATTTCCAACGATGTTGCAATTCAGATATCAATGGATGTAAGAACACATCAATTTTACGCTTCGAATTTGTAGGCCTTGGCATAATCACTGTCAAGAACATATATGCCTCATTCATACACAACCATAGAGGCAAATTATAAGGAGTAATTATGATTGGCCATGATAAATATTGTTGGTTGGATTGACCAAAAGTTTGGAATCCATCCGTCGACAATCCCAACATAACATTTTGACTTTCAATTGTAATCTCATAATGGGTGTTATTGAAATGTTTCCATTCAAGTTCATCCGATGGATGACTCATTATTCCATCTTCCTGTTTATGTTCATTATGTCATCTCATATGAGATGCAGTAACATCAGAAACATATAGTCTTTAAAATCTTAGAGTTAGCGGGAAATAATACATCAGCTTTTAGGTACTAATTTATATTTTATAGAATGCTTTCTAGGCTTGAACCTAAATTAACCACAAAATTTGTGCTCTTGTAATTCCACATCATCTCCCCAATACAACATACATCCCAATTTGCAACAATCAATCTTTTCAACAGGCAAACTAAGACCCCTAATAAGTTTCTCCATATTGTAAAAATTATCAACCATTGTATAATCAGGAGGCAATGATTCATTATATCATCCAAGAATGTTATCAAAACTATGATAAAAATATGACCTTCAGACTTTATGTTCAATATTTGAGCAATTGAAGACAATTAAGTCATTGTCTCACAATTTGGCTATAATTCTTGGTCAGCTAAGTGTAGTAAGTCAAAAAATTATTTTGCATATGTTGGTTCTTCTTCAAGATTTTCTATATTTTCCTTAAAGGTATAATCGGCTGAATTATAAACCATTTGCATGTAAGGATTTTCAATTGCACCCATATTATTTGTTCTAAATCCAATCCCCCCTTCAAACTCATCTACATTCACTTATGAGTTTACTTTATTACCCTTTGAGGTGCTACAAATCAATGGCTTCCTATGTCGTACCTAAAATAATTGGAAAAACCATTGTCTTAGTAAATTCCCATTCACTTCATCAATAGGAAGGAAACGAATGTGTTTACACTTTTTACATAGACATCTGATCTTTTGGCTATCCATATATGTAGGTTGAGAACATGTATAATGAATAAAAGCTTCAACTCCCTCAACAAACTCAGGATTAATGAAACCATCATATGTTAATCGGCTATACATCCAAGATCTATCAACATTACTCATTTCTGCAAAATTGTTAATTTAAAAGAGTGATTTTATATTTAGTATTCTTTATGTCTCCTAAGTATACAGAACATCTAAACTTTGTACAAAATCCCTTAAGTATTAACCAATCAAATTAATCACCTACAATTGATTTCAATATTATGGTATGTGGCATTGTTTACACCTGTGAATCAAAAAAGCAAGTTCTTGCTATTACTCTTAAGCTCGTGGAATTTTTCACCGGTAAGTCTCAGGGGAACTGCATCACAGGTTTCTAGCCTATATATCGTCCTAAGGGTACGGTTTATTATGCAACAAACTATTTTGTCTATTAAACATATGGATTTATTGTGTTATTACTAAGTTTGCATTAATCATATTGAAGTTAAAGTATTTATGTTTGAATTTATCACCTACAATTGATTTTAGTACTATGGTATGTGGCATTGTTTACACATGTGAATCAAGAAAGCAAGTTCTTGCTGTGACTCCTGGGCTTGTGAAATTTTTCATCGATAAGCCTCACGAAAGCTGCATCACAGGTTTCTAACCTATATACCGTCCTAGGGGTTTATTAATGCCCCAAATCATTCATAACATCTCAAACTCATTCTACATACAGTAAACACTTAGACTATTAAAGAAGAACATAAAAACTCATCAATTTGTTATTATTCTAAACAACAACAAAAAATCAAGACCTCCTTTGCATTCACACAAAACCCAAATGTATCAGAATCGTATTATTAAAGCAATATATATGGTAGACATCAGTTGGATGACTAACTTAGATGGACGAACAACTTCAAACTACAAAGAAGAAGGATGATCAACGCTCTTCAACACAATATAGGGCCTGCAAAAATAAATATTTCATATTTAATATAATACACTTGTTCTAATATTTGTTAAGAAAATAAGATAAATTGCATTAGTTAAATCTAATGGCGTTTCTCGATCCTTTAGTAAGGTTAACTTTTTGTTTTTCTACTTTAAGTTCATAATTGAACTAAATCCCTTTATATTAGTTGTTAATTTAGGTGATGATTGTCTATTTTTCCTTTCTAATTCTTGTAATATCAATGTCTCATACATTGCATATGTTATTGGCCATAGTATGAGGTTCTTCAACCTCTAGCTTTTAGAGATACATATTATTACTGCTGGCATATAGATCTAAGCTATGTATCTTAATTAGAATAAATTATAAAAAGACTAGGAGCTTTAAATGGCATCCACACTTAATATATAACTAACCAGAACATAATAAAAAACTTAGCAATTAAAATGTTAAATTGTTTTCTTGACTCATATTAAACGTTATGGAGATGTGCCTAAGTTTGTTAATTCCATCAGAATTAGTTAAGTAAAAGTAGAATTAATTCTAGCATATCTTCATATAAGTTTTCTAATTTAACATATAATAAAACAAGTTTAAAGTTTAATTTTTTATTTTACTCTTATAATTAATTTTTTAATTCTAAGGGAATTAAAAAACCCTCTTATATTAATATTTTATACCAACTATAATTGACCAAATCATCAATAATTGATTTGCACAAGAATACGAAATATACTTATGAACAACTAAAGTTTATACTATTTTTTTGTTGCATCTAAAATCAAAAGTTTAGAGCACTCCTCTAAAAGTATAAGGACAATAGAAATAGTGCATGAATATATTTAAAAGAATGAATTGATAACTAATTAATCTAGTGATTTATTTGTTTCCTTGATCTTTAGTTAAACATTCAATATTGAAAGCATAAGAGATCAAGGAGACATAGCCAAAGTTGAAGTAGTTCATTCTATCTATTCAT
>JANZXP010000196.1:49293978-49309317 GCA_027576715.1 Erythroxylum flavicans | reverse complement strand
GGAATGGCCAATAGGTATGAGACTGATCTTTGAAGATTGGACCGATCGGCCTGTGGGTCATTACGACTGGGCTCGGGTCCAGCACGACCGACCCGACCACATTTTATAATATTACATTATAATTTAAAATAAATATAAAAAATTAAAAAATAATATCTTTTACTTCTTTTTTCTTATCAAAAATAAATTTTTTATTAAATTTAAAACCAAAAATAAAAATAAAAAACAAACCAACATTGTGGCAATGAAATAAACGACGAGACAATAATGAATGATTGTCCGAAGCAAGGAAGTTGATAGCTCAGGAAGATCGAAGGCAACGGCGACCAACCCAATTTCGTTGTTATAGTTGCATTTGCCGCAATCTTCAACAGGGCCCTATATTGAATGATATGCACCGTGGGCAGTTCTTGGCCACTCAGTCTGGTTTAATTCCAAAGTTAATAAATTTAGTTCGAGACTTTTTAAAATTATTTTCGTGACTTTATTTAAATTTAATTAAATTAAATTGATTGAATTTCATGTTTAGGGCCAAATATAAAATTTTGAGCTAATCTTAGGTTTAATAAGCCCAAACATAACTTATCTCATTGCCTAACATAATGATATATAATATTGACAATAATTCGAGTTGGGCTCCAAAAAAATTTAAAAATTTTAAATTTAAGTTAGAGTTAGACTGGAAATTTTATGATTAAATTAATATTAAAATTTGAGTTGAATTGAACTAAATCTCTTAAGTCTTAACCTTACAATTTAAATTATTTTAAAATTTATACTCAAATTCAACTTAAATTTCTATCAATTTAATCTTTACTCATTAATTTTAAACAAAGTCGAATTCGAGTAAAAATGCCAATAACCATATTAGTTAGCCTTTAGATAAGGTGGATAAAAAAATTTCTTTTATTATTTAAAATTAAGGACTCTATTTTATCATTAATTCAATCATCATTCTATTTTATCATTAAATTTCAATTGTTGTTCTTTTTTTTTCTTATCAATGAATAAATCTTATTATTTGTATGCTTTAAAATTTTCAGATTTTTCAAAAAGTTTATTCAATTGATAGGATTTACTAATAGTATTTATTAGATCAATGAGATTGAGCGCTTTTGCAAAATACAATACAAAATATAACAAGTTTAACTTGTAATCTCTGTACAGTTTTCTTTAGTTTCTATATCCAGCTTCTTAAATATGATGTATCCAACATGATTGGCAAGGCTTTTGCGTGTATAGAATTCTAAGGTTAATACATGAAATCATTATTTCACATTTCAGTATAAAGAATAAACCCAAAGAAGAAAAAAAAAGGAATTCAAGTTCCCACCTATGTTCTCAATTGCCACTGAGGAGAGTGATGAGATGGCACTGCCTCATTAGAAACCAGAAGGATGAAATCTACTGCTGTATTGAGCTACCAAATATGTACAGGCCCTCGTAAACTCATTTAAGTATACGAATTGTTTGGTACATATGGAAGTTCCTTGTCAATGCCATTCTCAGGAATTGTAGAACTTTCATGTGTAGCATAACAATTCCAGTATGATGTAGAAAAGGTTAACAAAGCTAGTAAAAGGGATGAATAGATAACTGAGTCTAACAGTAGTGGCAAACGATGCATTCATGAGCTAAAGAAATAGGAAGTAAGCTTTGTTGCCTATCTGTTTCTCGATTTATGATCCAAATAATCCTGACAGAAGAGATGTTGATGATCTTGAATGGTGTTCAAGGAGTGATAAGACTGTTGCAGCCTTCCTACCAAGATGACCATCCTTGTGAATTTGCCTGCCAGTTAGACCGATGAGAAGTAACCTACTTCTTGAGCCATATATATCCACCATTTCCCTCGACTGGAAGACTTTCTCCAAAAGTTTCAGAGTTTCTTCAACTAAAGAATCTGACCCCCAACTCAAAACATCCAACACAGGCTTTATGGCATTAGCTTCGTGCAAAGCACTGGCACCTCTGTTAGGACAACTTTCCTGAACCAACGTGGACAGTGTGTGAATTGCTTCATGAGCAACTATTTGAATCTTTCCCTGTAAGAGTTCTATCAAGATAGGCAAAGCGTTGGCCTTAACCAGGCAAAATGTAGTTTCTACACCGCAGATACCTCCATGGGCAGCACACAGATGAGGATGTTTTGGCCGAAAGCACATGCAACCGATTGTATTGTTCATGACAACAAGCTTTGGACTGCTTTTGGAAAGCTCACCAAGGAGTGCTGCTGCTCTTGCCTTTGCCAATACTGATCCAGTTTCGAGTAAGGTTACGAGCAAGTCATAAGTTCCCAAGTCCACCACCTTCCGTTGCACCTCAAGATTCATTGGATCCGTGAACCTGAACAGTGCACTCAGAGCATTTTCTATGGCTTTCATGGTTCCTGTTCTTACAATGTTTACAAGAGCATTCAGTCCATCTAACTCAATTAGCTTCGTAGTGATTGATGCTTCAGATTTTGGAAGATTGGCTAGTAACCCTGCAGCAGCGGTCTGTACATCATTATTGTTATTGCCATTCTCTAGAAATCCCACAAGGGCCTCGAGCCTTTTTGGCTTAAGAAGGTACTCAACAACTCCTAGTGGTTCATCATAGGAAAACAGAAAGAGAAGATTTAGAGCAATTTCACGAATTTCTGAGTCAGTCTCATCAAGAAGAGGAAGTATTAAAGTCAATCCGTTGGTGTTAAGCACTGCAGTCTTAACAAACACTGGATCAGATTTACATATACCAAGAAGTGCACGTAAAGCAGGCCTCTGGACATTGTGAAGTTTCATAGCTAATAAACTGTTGATGATTGGTTCCAACTCAAGTTGAGTCCCATTTCCATCAACGAAGAATTTAGTCCCATCATTTGAAGAAAGCTTTTCTAAAACTTGACAACATTTTCCAAGAACAATTGCGCACAAACGTGTAGAGAATATCATGTTTAGAATGAGAGGAAGCCCACCAGCAGAGGCAATTAGCTCTTTATTTGCACGACAGCTAGAGAGTTGAACCAGAGCAGACAGAGCCAACTCTTTTGATTCCATATTTCCTGAAGCCAACATTTCAAGCAAAGGAGGGACAATTCCTTCTTCTCCAAGTAGTTTCAAATCTGAATCAACCAATTCCATATTTACTAGAGCTCTAACCATTGAAACTCTTGAAGAAACTGGCCCTGTAAATTTTCACATTAATCAAAGTGGCGTTATTCTGTGTCCCAGTCTCAGGATACTGAGTCAGATTATAAGCTACAGCAGCAAGTAAAAGTAGCAAGAACAGAAACTAAAATTGACGGAGCACTTTAAGCTGCAAAATCATAGATTCAGCTATCTGAAAATTAACTGAGACATGCATCCTAAGAAGAAGAATTCAACCTTTATCATCATTACGTGTCACATGTTTCCGGAGATGCAATGCATTTGATGCAATATTATATTGCAATGTTCTCAATAATATCATAAGTAGCACCGCATTGCACACCACATGCATACGACTTGAAATAACAAAGCAACATAGAGTATAATCATGGGTAATTGAAGACAGGTCTAACTAAATAACTATATTAACTGGAAGCCTTTAATTTTGGCCAGATATTTAAATTCATCGAATTGACTAAAATCACACTAAAAGAAGGAAAAGAATTCTAACCTTGTACAAGCCTGTCAATAAGTGGTTTATACCAGCCCAACTTTGCAGCTTGAGAAATGCTCTCCTCATCAACTTCAAAAAGTTGTTTCAATATTGTCTCTGCAAAGGTAGCTGACTCTCTCACTGGCCCACTCAAAAGGGGGACAAGGCAACCAACTGCACCACATAGTGTTGAAAGTTTCCGGCAGGCAGACACATTCCAAGTAGACCTGTCCTGCAGTAACTCATGAAGCAACTCTACCGCATCCTTTGCAATGTTTGAATCATGTGCTAAACAGGGAATAATGTCATCCAAAACCCCATATTCAATAACCTTTTCCTATAAAACATGATTCACAGTTAGAACTCCAATCTCTCAAGTCAATAAGACTACTACTTTACATTTTTATTTCTTCTCAAATAAAACCTATAAATAATGTTTCAAAACGAATTAGATGTTATGCCAAGAACAAACAAAAAATTGGCTCCAGGAGTAGGACAGCACTTCACCCCCAATAAAATCTGGTTATGTCAGTATGATTCCCAGATTTCTCGCCAACTAGAGAAGCCAAATGTTTATCATGAGGGCAACAATTTCCAGATGCTTCACTAAATAGAGATGCCAAATGTTTACATGAAGGCAACAATTTCCAGATGCTTCACTAAATAGAGATGCAAATATGTGGCATGTGCTAGATAGCAGTTTTCAAGGATAAAATGGAAAAGGTTAGTTATAGAGAGAGCATTATTAACAAACAGGCTTTGTGTTTGAAAACAAAGGATAATTAGAGATTATTCATATTCTACCTATGATTATTTCAACAACTTTTAACATAACAGTTTCAGAATTACCACAGAAGTTTTGCAAGTGTCAAATACTAAAGTTCAAAGCTATCATCGGCAGATGATTTTTGACATTAAGGATAGTAAAAATTAAGGATGTCTAAAGCATTGCTTGTTAGCAGAACCAGTGTGTGTGCCCCAAATTACCAGAAAAGGTAAGTTACCTTATTTCTCGCATGCCCCTTCACAGTATATTTGAGTGTAACTAAGATCTTCCTTTTGAGATCCGTGTTACTGGAGCTTCCAAGGATGGTTATGACAATATCAGTAAGTTCTGCTATACAAATCCAGTCTTTGTTTATGGAATTCTCTGTCATTAGATCTTGCATTTGGCTTAACGCTTCTTCCACAGATGCATCAGAACCTGAGAGCAACTTTTCTTTACATGCTCTGATCCTTACGCAATAATTTAGTTCTCTCCATTCCTCTATGGATTGTCTAAGAGGAAGGTTAGACCTTAAAGTTGTATCTTTGAGAATTTCACCTGTTTCTGGGTCGGTCATCTTTCCACGGTCAAACCAATCTTCAATTGCAGCTCTCTCACATGTAGTACCAGTGCAAAGGCTAACAGGATCAATCATCACAGTCCCATTTATCGCACAAAGGAAAGGAGTAAATGGAGCAATGTGTTCTTCCCTAGCATCATATCTCTCCATAGCTTGAAGCCTTTGAAAATACTGCCTCTTGACTTCTATATAATCTCGGGCAGCATCAGCTCTAGAAAGCAACTCAATAACCTGCTCCAAGAAAAAAACTTCAGCTCTTTCTTTCCGTTTGGCTGCTTCCTCTTTTTCATTTCTAAAATTCTCTAGCTCTTTGCTTATTTGCGAATGTTCAACTGGTACCCCCACTGCTGTAGCTATTTCATCCAGCATAAGGTTTGCAAACTCCTGGTCTAGTTTCTGATCTCGAATACCCTGGTGTAACTTGTCAACAATTTGGAAGTGGGAACTTGCGGCTTCAAATTCCACCCCTTGCATTTCATTGTGTAGCCTATTCACTTGGCTTGACATACCTGAAAGGATATCTGCGTTTGCAAGAGAAAATGCAGCCAAAGACCTCCCAATATCCCTTGTCACTTCTTGTACCTCGCTGACAATGTGTCTGCACTTTACAAGTAAGTAGAAACGGGCTCGATCTTTATACTTATCAACCAAACTATTTGCCCTTTTGACATCTGCTTCGAGAGTTTGAAGTGCAAGCCTAGTAGCTTGAGAATCGTTCAGTTTTTTAAGCTGCAGTTCCTTCAACACTGGTTCAATGTCAAACAGGTGCTTGGATAGCACTTTGAAACTTTCCTTTTCAATGAGAACATCGTTTGCAGCCTCAGCTGTCTTAAGGACCTGTTTTATTAGCACAGCCAAAAGCGGTCCCATGGGAATCATCTCCATTGCCTTTGAATTTCACTGTGATGAATCCTCAACACGGTGATTGACAGTATGTATATCAAATCACTTGATTCACTGTGTTCTTTGCCAGCACCATAACATTCCTTTTCTTCGTAGCTGATAATATCCTACAAAGTTTTAGATATAAACAGCTTTCCAATGATTTCCAGGAAGGCCGCATCCAATCAACCTGATCACTGGACCAACTTAGCCTTAACAGTTTGACCTAACAAGAAGACCAATTAAAGGAAATCAAAAGATGGTGAAAAAGCAACTACATATCTTCCAGCGTATCCAGGAAATCACAATAACTTACCACGAAAAGAAAAAAAAAAGAATGATGTGTATGTTATTATCAAGAACTTGGGTTGGGTTAAGCATGTAAAATTCACGTTATTTACTGTTTACACCTCAAAAACCGAGAAAATGAATTAATTGAAACAGAAGCCAGAAGAAGTTATTAGCTTGCTGTTTCTCAAGACATGCAGTACAAAGCTTCGCCGGAGCAAACAACGTACGATAGATACGAAGTAGACAAAGAAAATGCAAATGAAACGGCAATAAAGTGACTTTACCTCTTAGCTCCGCATGGAAGAGAAAGAGAGAGGAGGAGAAAATGTTGGATTATTTAGAGTGTCTCTGCATTGACTTGAAGTCAATTTTAAAGCTTGAAAATCTACTACCTCTCTTTCTTTCTTGCGTTCAGATTGATAAGTCAATTCCTCATTTGCCAGTAAGACGTGGAAATGCAGCTATCCATGACATAACAGAATTTTCCGGGAAAAATCAAAGCAAAACCGTTTTTCACGTTTGCCAAAAGAAGTTCTCTGAAAATTCTGAGAAAAATCAGAGTATCCCCCATTTTCAGATTTCTGTTGGTAGTATTGTGTTTGATTTTGTCATCACATTTTAGGAGATTAGGTGACAACCGAAAACTCCTGGTAATTTCCCAGAAAAATATCACTAAATTGCGACCAAGTCCACGACGTAACTGTTCTGATTCAATTGTGAAGTGATTATTTTTTAAAAGGAAGCAAACAAAAAACGTTACACGCTAAGTCGATCGATAATTTATTTCCTCCAAATTGTGAAGTGATTTAATTGGTAATACGCAATCAATTTGCAAAATTTACCCAGTTTGCATCTAACAAAATATCAGTTTGGTGATGACTTTTCACTCAACAAAAGTATATTTTAGACGTCAACTCTAACAACAAAATTCAACTTGAAACATAATTTTATAAAATGTTTAGATTAAAGAATGTTTTTAAAATGTTCACTTAAAATTTTTTTAGTTTTTTTTTTTAAATTTACTATCACACATTTAATTTTTAAAATAATCAAAAAGGAATTATTTTATAAGGATGAAACTCACTTTTATAGATTTGCCTTTTTTAGTTAAAAAATAAAAATTGATATCATATTAAAATTTTTTAAGATTTATTTCTATTAAATTTATCTACTACATTAGAGTATGCTATAAACGTTGAGGCAACGCTTCATATGTCATTGATCAAAATCAGTTCCCCATGTCAACGATTATTTTCGTTTCAAGCCACCAAACAAAATTTACAACTTTTTCTACTTCCTACCAAACCAAAAGGAGGAATCGGCAATGACTTTTGATGCCCAAGTAATGTGATCGTCTTTTTCTTAACCTAAAGTGATTGGCAGGATTATAGTCCAGAATAGGATATGCCTGACTCCAGGTGACAAGTGGCGGAGACAGATAATAGATTTGGCAGTATTATCGGTAATCGTTTGAACAAGACATCTTCATCAAACACGTATTATTCAACTATTTATATATGAAACAGGGTTTTTCAGCTGCATAGTACACATTTTTTCATGAGATGCGGTCTTCTAAACTAGTAAGAGCTACAACCTCATAGTGGTTAGAACAGCCGGATATCAACCATTCTTTCTCTTGCGAGCCAATTCCCGCGCCATTTCCCTAAGCTCCTCAGGTGATGGAGGCCTTGGTCCCTCGGGGGGGTATACCACGTATGAACGCTTCAAACCAGAAAATAAACCAAAAGATATCATTGAAAGGGGAAAATGTTAGGACTGTGCACCATATCAAGACTCCAAAATTTCTTTTCCAACATGATTTTAGGAAAAAAAAATCAAAATGCCATAGTGTAACAGATTAAGAATTCACATAACAAGAAAATTAATAATTACACTGACAAGCTAAAAGTTATAAGAGCATTTCCACATAACCTGTCTCTGATATCAAGGTGAAACTTATTCCCTTCAATTTAAAGTCAATTTGAGTTGTGTGATAACAATAATATATCACTAAAGGTGAGATACTACTCAATTCTTACTAATGCAAAAGAAAATTTGCTAAACTTCCTTCCATTGGACCAACAAGATGGTCATATAGGGCTGGGGATCTGAAATGAGGGAAATTCAAGAGACCAGCAAGACATATTTTTGGAACAAATACATGGACTTTCAGTCATCAGAGATACTGATATGGTATGCAGATCTCAATCAATAATCATCTCAGGCTAATATAGAGATGAGCTCCTAAATCAGCACTTCACGTAAAATATTGCCCGGACCCAAGCCAATTTCCATTAAGAAATCTGAAAATTTGTAAAGCCCCATACGAATTTCAACGTGATTGATTCAGTTTTAACTGTTGAAGAATCCTTAAAACCTAAATACAAACTGCAGACCCACCTTCAAACTAATGATCCATCAAATATGATCTCACTCGAGAAGTCTTGCTAGATGTTGTCCTCTAACAATGCGACCTTCTAAGAGAAAGAGATTCCCAATTACTCTCCTAAGGTAACTAAACATTCGATCTGTATTCGAATTCTGACCAGTTTCTTATGAATATCTATTAAAAGATACTCACTTTGCTACTACATCTTATATAGTCAAGCATATCATTCTCATCATTTTGCATAATTTTAAATGCTCAACACTATGAATCCAATGGTTAGCTTGCACAAAATCCAATAAGCACTAGATTATGACCCACCACTGTTAATCCCATGATAATACCCTAAACGAACAAATAATTTACCTAAAAATTCAGTAAATTTAACAAGAAAAAAAGGAAACTGTCTCAATGTAGAGAGAGAGAGAGAGAATACGTTTCCCATGAACTTCTGAAGATTCTTGGAGTTGTTGGCGAAGGTATACATGAGAAAGATGGGAATAGTAACATAAATACCGAATTTAGCAATCTCCAAAATCCCTTTCGATGTTCCAAGAGACGACATTCTCTTAACCTAATAAAGAAGAAGAAGAAGATGGAAACAGTCGTCCAACTAAACAGAACTGAAAAGCAACTAGAACTAGTTGCGACGAGCAGATAACATTTGTAATGGGCCCAAACTATTACCCATAACCCACTGCTTTACAAACTTGGGCCAACAACTATAAGGCCCAACATTAAACGGCTTTAGGTTCGATATTACTAGGAGACAGCCTACAAATGTGAGAGTAAACTCTTACATTAATGTCTTGTGAACTAATTAGCAATTTTACCTGAGCCAATAACTCGGTTTAACGAATACATTTTAACCCATTGTGTTTCAACTCTTATTAATACGTCCATCCCTTTATTTTAAAAATGAACTTATTAATAATAGGGGAATTTAACATATAAAAAGATTTTTTTAGTCATTATTTTTTATTGTTATCTTCTCTCCATCCTTGTAACAGCAAAAAAAAAATTACCCCAAGTTTTTTTTTAATTTTTCTATAAATTAATTATCATAAAGTACAACTGTGAAGAAAATATTATTTTTAGTAAATTTTTAATTTATTAACGTTCAAAATATAATTCATGTTTAAAATAATAGTTATTTTTTAAATAGAGAGCATAGTGAAATAAAGCAAAAAAAAAGAGGTTTAATGTATTTTAGTCAACAAAAAACTAAAAGGGTATTATTGTTTTAAAAAAATGCATCATGTATAGTTGTGATAATATTATCATAATATAGGAATAAAAAAGTCTTTTTCTTAATTTTAAACTCTTTTAATTAGTGATCAAAAAAGATAATAAGTCTATTTTTTAAATTAAGCAGGGCATAACTTAGTAAGGATAAAACAAATGAGGTTAAATGTATTAAAGCCTACTTTTTAAACTAATAATCATTTTAAATATTTTATTCCTATTCTTTTTCATCTAATCTAAGGTGACTGAAACCTAATATCCATGGCTTGGCCCGTTCTTTTGAAAAAGTAAAAGGAAGTCACGTCATGCATCAACCTAATCACAAAAAATCTCAACTTTTGGGTGGTAAATTAGATTGGATTGAGATTGTGAGTTGACTAAAATTTAAATGATTCAAATTGATTTAATTAAAATTTTAAAATATATTTAATTATCCTAAACTTTTTAAAAGAGTACAGGAACACATAACATACATAAATCTAATTACAAAACATTTTAATTTTAAAGATAATAAATTAATTTGGTTTGATTTGATTTAAGTAAATTAGACTTTGAATAGAATTAGATTGACTTAAATTTATTAAATAAAATCTCAAATTATATTAAAATTAAAATTAAGAATAAGCGAAACTTAAATTATATTCAGTACTCATTCCTTCACTCATATAAACATATTTTAGCGTTATTTTCAATAGAGATGGCAATCGAGCTTAGGCTTTTCAAAAAAGTTGAGCCTCGAGTCAAGTTAAAGCTCGAGCTACTCAAACCAAGCGAGGCTTAAAGTCTAACTTTTAAAATAAAACAATATCATTTTATTAAAAGAGACGTCGTTTTGAAATTTTTATTAAATAAATAGGTTAGGTTGAGTCAAGTTTGTGATCAAGTTGGGCTATTTAGGGTTCGATTGATTGTGCCTAAATAGAAGAGGATCTCTGACCCGGCACAACTTATTGTCATCCCTAATTTTTTAATCTAAAAGAATAATCATCATAGATTGTAACGGGTTTCAACTCAAATAACTTAGCAGAGGATTAGAAATTTACAGAAAACCCATAATTCAAGAGGCCATTTGGTAAAGCATCAAAATCCAACAACTCTGACTCCGGTGTGTATTTTTAACACTTTTCGATCTTAAAGATCACATTTTATTTATTTCCAATACCAACTCGCATTTACACACATGTTTGAATTGGGTTCGTATGCACTTGGACAGCCTTTTAGCCTCCCAATTTCTTATTCTGCTTTGCGTCAATTGTTGACCTTTCCACATGCATTGTCAAGCTCATACGGGTGGGAGTATGGGACTCTTCATTTAATTCACAATTAATTATTATTATTAGTAAGAAAATTCATTTCCTAATTATCTTTTTTAAGATTAACGGAGAAATTATAACTCAATTTGTTTTATAATTTCGCTTTATTAAAAATGAAAATATTAGTTTTAAATTCCAATGAATCGTCTAATATCACATGAGTCTATCTTAAGAAAAAGTACAATAATTTTCTCTTGGATGAGTATCTGCCCTTTCATGAATGTCAAAAGTCGGGCAGACGTTTGTAGATTATATCCTTAATTAATAATGATTTTGAAAAAAATAAGAGAAATACAATATTCGTTGGTAGGTTGATTATATGTATATGGTGTGCACGGAATGTTACAAGCTCTCCATTTGATATTTTTTTTAAATATTATATACATTAAATTATTTATTTAATATTTATTAAAATAATAATTATAATTTCATTAATATTAAAATTTAATAAATGTTGTAAAATAAGAAGATTATAATTTAAAGATCCATTCAACATTAGACCATCATAAATAAGTTGAAGTTTAATTAAAAATGTATTAAATAAAAATCAAATAATTTATTTTAGTTTATAAAAACTTGTTAGTTTATAAATACTAAGAAGATAATTAATAAATCTACTAATCTATTTATCCATTAATTAATTGAATGAAAAGAAATAATTTAATTTTTTAATTATGATAACTAGTCATATAAGATAAGATTTAATATCCGTTGTTTTAAAAAAATCCAAGATATGTGGAGTTAAAAGTGAACATATGACAAGACCTTCTGAAACGGTACTTACGTACACCACCAAGCGACAACAAATTATAAGGGAAGACCAAAAAGATTGAAGTGAAGAAAGACAGCAGAAACACAAACCTCCCGAGTAAAGAAGGAAACAAAGATTCACTTTTTCCTCGAGAAATTAATTTGTTATATGACGAGTTTAATTTAAATTTTGATAACCTTTTAAGTGTCACAAGACCTATTATTAATTAGTGGAGCTGTGAAATTTGTAAAGACAAATTTTTAGAAATGAATTTAATAAATATTAAATATAATAATTTATAATTTATATATTAAAAAAGTTTTAATAAATTAACAATTGAAAATTAAATGAAAATTTTTAATCAACAAAATTTGGGGATGACAATGTACTAACTTATCGACCTAAATTCGAGCATTTTTAATGGATCGATCTGTAGGTCAAATCAGATCTTAACCGATTCGAAAGTTAACTGTTATAAGTCTCGTGTAAACTTGGGTCTGGATAATTTAAATTTCAATTCAATTGAAAAAAATTATTTTACATTTTTAATTTTAAAAAAATTATTAACGATAACTATTGCCATTTCTAACTAAATTCAATATATCCCTATAAATAAAAAAAGGCGTAGAAAAGGAAATTCATATGCGGTATTTCACATATACGTCATGATTTAGGTCGTACAGCGTTTGTTCGGTGTGATGTGACTTACATTTTTGTCGAACTTAAATACAGGTAGCATTTCCAACTACTTCACTTTATTTTCTAATACATATGGCTCTAGCGAGTTGACTGATAATAATGTTTTGTTTGCTTGTTTAAAAGAAAACGTGGAAACGAAAATCACATAAGATAGAAAACGTAGTCAACTTTAACATCCTACGCACTTATTAATTTTGAAATTGAAACTTTGAATTATAAAAATTATAACTTGACGGCTATATAATTATATACAAAATGAAAAAATAATTTAAAGATATTAAAAAAAAAGAAAGTCGACAAATCAAATATATGATTTTATTTTTTCCTGATTATTTATTTAATGACCTGTTGGCCGGCTGGGATTGGATGAGTAGAAGTCAATGACAATTGACAAGATGCAATGAATTGCAACATAGACAATTCAGTCACGTTTTAATTGTAATTTAATGCTAACTACCGTTGAAAATTATATTGTTGCTTTTGTCTCTTCTACTTCTGCCTCCACAAAAAAAAATTAAATAGATATTTAAAGTTTAAAATTTTAAGCAATAATAACCCGTCAGGTATATAGTAAAAATGTGATCAAAAATATAAATTTATTTTTAAAAAATGTTAAATAAAAATAAACTAATTTATTACAATTTTTATAGTTTGTAAAATTTAGTTAATTAATTGTTCAATTAATTTTTAATTTTTATCATTAATTAAAACAAACCGAGTAAAAAAAACAATCCATAATTTTACTGTTAATAAAGTTAATTCAAATTTCTAATTAAAAACTGATAAAAATATTATGAGCACGTGACAGTAAATTTCAAATAAAGAAGTAAATAATCGACTTGCTCATATTTTGACCGTAAGACGTATATTACGGTCTTACCGTCTACTTTATTAGCGCAGATTTTGTCTTGGTCAACCAATATTCCTTTGGTTTTTTTTCTTGAAAATTAATATTTTGATTAATTTAAATATAATTTATTAATTTTTAATTACAGCATAATTAATTAATCAATTAAATATAATTAATCAAAATATAATTAATTTATAATTAATTAAAATATACTTAATTACAATATAATTAATTATAATATGGTTAATTAATTATATTATTATCTTTTTAGCAGTTAAATATAATTAATTAAAATATATTAAAATTTGATATAAAGTAAAATTTTAATACATTTTTATTCTAAAAAATTTAACAAAATTTTATTTCTCTATGTTTTTAACAAATTAACCATTATCAATGATAATGATAATCAGTTCTTCCTCTTAACTAACCATCGTGATTATAATGATTATATCAATTTTTATTTCTCACTGTATTCATTCTTATTCTTATTTTCATTCTCTCATATGAACTAACCGCCTCTTAATCTTTTCTTACGAGGAAGAGATTAAAATGGTCATTTTTTAAAGGAGTATTGTATAAATTTTCAGATGTATTTAATATTTATAAATTACAAGTCATTTAATAAATCAATAATTATTATAATTTAAAAAATATATATGTCAAAAAACTAAATCAAGTCCTTTGATCTTATGTACCATTGATCGATTAATTTATACTATTTTATAGAATATCTTTCTTTGTCGAGTTTTCCTATTGGATGTATTGGTGAAAGCAACTTGTAACTTGTTGTGTGACCTAAACTTTTAAATTCACAATCATTAAAATTCTATTAGAGGGAGACAACAAACTTACCATTATTTCTGTACCTTTCTGATAAAGTGGTTTGCAAACATATCGAATAATTTGTCTTTTTAAGCTTATTAATATTAGGAGATCAACATCAGAAATTAGGAAAAAATTAAATGCAATACATATATTTGTCAACTTCACGATGCTTTCATTGCGCTCTTGTGTAATATTGGGGTTCTAAATTCTAGGCATACCCAATTAGGTAGAAAGCAAGTGATTTTTTCTTTTTCGTACATTGTCAAACTTTTGATTAAAATTCTAATAACAAGGAGGAGATTTTTAACTTCCACTATCATTGAACTACTTAAACAAAAGTAACACAAACTTCTATTTAGGTAGATTTTGAAATAGTCTCCGAATGAGGATTTTGATTAATATATTTAATTTATAGGAACAAAGGGCAATATGTTATATGTAGTTAGGGATGGTGTAGGCTTTAACCTACTCACGCCTTTTTACTTTAAACTTCCAGGCTTTAAGCCGGACCAAAATAGAAGACTCCAAGTCAATCTTTGTTTGAAGTTCTAAATTAAAAAACAATAACAATCTCACCTGAAATTCAGTTAATTTAAGTTAATTTCGTTGATTTTTGAACGAATTAGACCAAGCCTAAATTTAAATGTTATGTTTAAATTATCTCGAGCGTTTCCAATATTAAACTTTAATTAGTGAAATTTTAAACGATAATTTAATTTTATTCATTTCATCACACAAATCATGTAATTTAGAATAAAAAACATGTTTGAGAAAATATAGAATATAAATCTCAACGATTCAAAACATGTGATTCCTACATATTCGAAAAGACCATTGATGAAAAAATTTCAAAGTCGCTCTTTCATAAATTTTTTTGGATTACAAGGGATAAAAGAACAAACAAAAACCAATGAACTACGCAACTATTCTAAGGAATGTAACCCCTGACATATCCTTGAGTAGACTATCCATAACCTCAATGGGTGGTGAATGTAAAATAGTAATATTAGTACCAAAAGACACAACAATTGTAGCTAACTGGTCGACACAACAATTTCCTTATATGAGAACATGTTTGAAACTAATCTCCCAATTCCTTGCAAATAACAAGGGGTTTCCTTGGCCAT
>JANZXP010000196.1:49283454-49293878 GCA_027576715.1 Erythroxylum flavicans | reverse complement strand
AATTTTTAATAAATAAATAAATAAATATAAATTATTGTATAAATATAAATTAATTTAGTTAATAACTAAATTATTGTAGTATATTTTTTATAAAATTTTGGGTGTAAAAATTTTGGTGTAGAATGGTTGGAGTAACACCAAATTTGGTGTAAAAAGATTATGAAAATATTCTATTTTACACTAAATTTGGTGTAAAATTTTAATGTAATGGTTGGAGATGACCTAAAGAAAGATGCCCTACAGAAAAACAGGGTGTAGACTTGCTCTCATCGATCCCATAAAAGAGCATAACTTTGGTGAGAAAAAGTTTTCCACAAGAATGAGGTTCCAAGAGAAAGGTAGGTTTTGTGAGATCTCAATTGAGTGCAAGAACAACAATGTTGGTGGTGGGTACAAATAATGTTAATTCAGTCATGGGACTAAACCAGAAATGGAGGTAAGAATTGATGGCCACTTGGTCATTCACGTGAAGCACCTTCAATGGAAGTTCAGAGGTAATGAATCTACAAATCTCCACATAGTAAGAATGGAGGTGCTCTGGGACGTGCATGACTGGCTATTCAATCCCGGTTTAAGGCATGCTCTGTTCATTTTTAAGCCAGTATTTTCATTTTCATCTCTAGCACTGTCATCTTCATCACCTCCATTATCATCCTTCACATCTACAACATTGTTTTCTCAGACAAAAAGTTCAAGTTCACTAGAGGGATTTATTGTTGGTGGGGCATCATAATGATGCTTGTTTCTTTATGCTTGGAAAGTTGAATGAGAAGCAATAATTCAACAATGTTTTACCATCATCAAGCACCCACAAGAATAAGGATGTATAAGGCAAAAAATTGGGCTCCCACTCTCATATTATGGACTACGTTAGGTGATGAGGACACATTAAGTTGAGAGATGGATAGATGATCGGGTTGAGATTTAGGTGATGAGCACACATATTAAGTTGAGAGATGGATAGATGATTGGGTTGAGAAAGGAAAGTTAGGGTCCAAGAAAAGAGTTGGAAGAATCGGAAGTTCATTTACAGTTGTGGTTAAACATTATTGGCATAATTGGACAAGACAGATAGTATCATTTGTATGCCCTATAATTCCCTATCCAAAGACGCATGTATCCTGTATTTCTACAAATTTCTCGTTTGTTTTCTATTTCCTGATTTGGTCTTGAAGTATGACCAATTGTTTACATAATTATAAATATATATGTAGCTCTTCTACCAATTGTTCTATATGGAAAACTTGGACAATATTATCAGAATGTCAGTATCTGGCATTGGGAAGATGAGTTATGTATTGGTATGTACTGACATGTGAAGAGAAGTGGCTTTTTATACACTTCAAATGGAAAAGAAACATAGTTGTATGATGTATATATATAAACATATGCATGTACGTACGTGAGCAAGTCTGGGGAAAAATAGGACCAAGCACAGGCACATGCAGAAGAATTTGAGTTTTGCAGTGAAAGCCCATGTATCTTCCATGTCTACACATCTCAATAACTAGGCTCCACCACCAATCTTTAGATAAACAATCTTATTAATACTAGGAAAAGTGAAGGCGTTAGATGTGGTTAATGGCTGAAAAGGAATATCACCAGCAGGCAGACAGTGAAATATGATTGTTTAAGAACAAGATTGCCATTATCTGTTAAAGTTGAAAACTAATAACTCTTGAAGGTATTATATTTGGTAAATATTTCAATATAATTACATAAAAAAGACTCCAATATGTCTCCATTACATTACACTCAAGGTTTATACTGTATGGAAATCTACAATAAAAATCAAATAAATGCCTATATTTTTTGTCCCTTCATTTTGAACCAAAACCAAAGATCTTTGCCAGGAAGAACTTGTTCTTTTCCTTAAAAGGCATCACGACCTGCTTGCACTGGTGCCGCTGTGGGGGGTGAGATTGTGTTTTGTTTAGCTGCAAATTTTATCAACAATTTTGGTCCATAACTTACATTTTAAAAAGATAATGAAACATTATTAATGTAAAACAAAAAAATTAAGACCAATTCGAATTTCAATTCCAATGTTTTTGATTCTATTTAGTCCTCTTCTTGTGGTGCTTATGGCATTACTGTTATTTGAAAGATGTAATGGGATAAGTAAAGCTTGCCTGATTTTGGTGCATCCCTCTTCCCTTTTTGCGACCTTTTCTTTGGAATCCTTGTCCGGATTACGTATGGTAGTTTCACTGGGAGGGGTGGAACCTAACCTTCTTTACAGGCCTCTGTTCTCCATCTACGCTACACTATCTCTGTTGCCTGTAGTGGTTTGCTAATTAGAACTTGACCACTTACGTTAATAAAGAAGGAAATGTTAGCCATTACGAAAGTCAGGAAGACGCAAGTAAGTCGTATAAATTGTAAGCAAAGATTGCTTATAGTTATTAGTGACACCATTTTATAGAACTTGATCAATATTAGATACTTTGTTTATCTTCAGCATCAATCGTTCTGTGAACAAAGATACTTCAATGCAAGTTCATTTTTTGGCATTTGGTTAGCATTCAAGGAGAGAAACAAGAACGAGGTGAGGTTTTTGTGTTCAAGGTAATTGTAATATGTTGCCAAAAAAAAAAGGTAGGATGACTACAGTGAGAAAATCCATCAATCACAATGAAAAAATGGCAATCAAATAGCAAAATCAATAGCACCTAACGTTCTCTCTTTGATTATTATCTAAAAATAGTAATGCAGAAGTAGAATATTCATTAGGTGCAAGAGATCTTACCGTCAATTGGAGGCCTTCTATAATTTCGTTGCAAAGCTTCAAATAAGGAATTGTCTCTTTGATCTTTCATCACTAATGGAGGGAAGAGAAAGAAAAGGTCAAATCAAGAGACAGATAAATATGAAAAGAAAAGGTTGAATCAAGAGAAAGATAAATATGATGCATTTTGCATAGGGTGAAAGAATAGCAATATGTTGATCAAAAATGACATTTCGATAGTTTGGTGCCAAACTAGTAAGTAGTAACTGAACTGCTTCTGAATCTCTTGTCGTAGGCTTTTTTGCTACATCCAGATTCTGAGTATCTACCAGGATACCTACAAGCTGTAATAAAAGAAATCAGTGAGAGCATATCCCCAGAAAATACTGGCCATATTGATTGCCATAGTTTACTAAAAGTTTTTTTAGATATGGGTTTGAAGCATATCATAAGCCTCTTCACAATAATTATCTGTCACACTAGTGTACACCGATCCAACCTACATTGAGAGAACGTAACGAAGCCATGAATTTTGAATTAACCATGTTTCAACATTGTCCAGGCTATTCTAGAAATGACAATATATTCAGGTTTGATGTCTCCCAAACTTGTAATGACCCCTCCATTACTTCTGAGGATCTGTTGCCCAACCACAAGGATTGTCAAATGCCTAGTTATAACTAGACTTTCCAAATCCACCTGAAATTCACTGGTAGTTTAGAAGTTCTATATGTGCATTTGGGATGGGGGGACAAAACAATGTCAAAAATCTCAGGGATTGAGTCTTGGTTTAGGGAAACGGTAGCGGTTGACAACATGCTGAAATCAACCAGCTGAAATAATAAGTATTTATTCTCAATAAATACTTATGCGCTTGGGATTGTTGTTTTGGTAACTGCTGAAATGTGAAAATAAGTGTTTGGCAAGTACGGTTGCTATTGCGGTTGCTAAAAAGAGATAAAATAACTAAAAAGTCTATTGACTTAATAAACTATCAATTGTTGTATAAATAATTAAAAAATATATTATTAATCATGTTAGTTAAGAGTTTAATGGAAAATAGTACTTGTAGTTAAGGTTATTAATGAAAAGTAAAATTTCTACCACAGAAGCATTTTCCTATTGCAACTTTCTTTTTGCTTATTGATTTCTGCGGTGGAACCGCACTTTTTTCCAACCTCCGGTTGTTTACCGCAGATCTAAATATGTGACTGCATTTAAAAACTGCGATGAATAAGTATTTATCTCCACCGCACCGTATATCCAAACGCAGCCTGAGTGAGAACAAAACAAGTAGCAAGTTTTCTTTCAGTTTTTTTGAAATGACATTGTTTTATTACCATCAAGAAATGATGTTGTTTCGTTAATCAAACAAGCTTCCCTTAATGATACTGATGTGTCTAATTAGTGGGAGTCTTTTAACACGTGACATTGCCACATCAATTTAGATAACCGTGATATTAACATCGGTTTAGAATTAAAAAAATTGAAAGTTTAGATATTTATTGCAACTTTTTAAAGTTTAGACTATAATTAAAAAATTGAGAAAAACTTAGACTTTTTTTAATAATTAATCATTTAAATAAGTATAGTTAAAATTTTAAAATTATAAATCTTTCTTAAATTAAATTTTAAATTTTGACTTGAATTTAATTAAAAACATATTAAATTGCATTTTTAAATTTAAAATCTATATGCTTGAAAGTTGAACATAGTTCAATTTTTTATTTTATTTTTTTTCATTCGTGGATATATCTAAACTAATTAATATCTTATTTTCATTTTTCTGTTTTCACGTTCAGAAACAAGTAAATGAATTCGTACTCGGCCATGAACAACTCAGTTGCGACTTGCAAGTATAGTCTGGCCATGGGCCAGATGCAGATTTTTTTAATGGATCAATTAAAAGTTTAGTTTAAGCCCAAATTGTCACAGAAGAGTTAGGCGACTACCAAAAGTTAAGTTTCAGGTAGACTTAAGCTTGAGTACCCCAAGTTTAAATTTAATTAAAAAAACATTATTTTATATTTTTAGTTAAAATTTTTATTTTAAAAAAATTAGTTGAGCTGGCCATATTTGAGTATTAAAATATTCGTCTAAGGCAGGCTTGACAATGGGCCCATCGTTTGAGGTAGGTTTGACGATAGACTAGGTCCTTGTCTGAGCGTTCAATTAAATTTGGATAGAGCCAGATTAAATGTTTTTATAATTTTTAAAAATTAGAAACAAATTTTGTTTTGTTTAAAAAATTTTAAAAGTTGAACTTTTATCCTAATCGAATGCTTCAAACTTAGAACTTTACCTAAATTTCAATAAAATTAAACCCGACACAAAACTAAGTCAACTTTAATCAAACTTGATAACTTTAGACTATGCTGAATAATATTTGTCATTTTTAGTATAATGTGTTATAGACTCAATACCATTTTTGGATCAGCGAATTAAAAACATTTTTGTTTTGTTTAAAAATTTTTAAAATTTGAACTTTTATCCTGACCAAATGCTTCGAACTTAAAATTCTACCTGAATCTCAATAAAATTAAACCCGACACGAAACTCAGTCAATTCTAATTAGACTTGATAACTTTAGACTGGGTTGAATAATATTTGTAATTCTTAGTATAATGTGTTATAGACTTAGTACCATTTTTGGACCAGCGAACTAAAAACAATTTTGTTTTGTTTAAAAAATTTTAAAATTTGAACTTTTATCCTGATCGAATGCTTCGTACTTGAAACTCTACCTTAATCTTATTAAAATTAAACCCGCTACGAAACTCAGTCAACTCTAATCAGACTTGATAACTTTAGACTAGGTTGAATAATATTTGTCATTCCTAGTATAATGTGCTATAAATTAAGTACCAATTTTTTATCGGTGAATTAAAACAATTTTGTTTTGTTTAAAAATTTTAAAATTTGAACTTTTATCTTGATCAAATGCTTGTACTTGGAATTCTACCTGAACTTCGATAAAATTAAACCCAACACAAAATTCAGTCAACTCTAATCAAATTTGATAACTTTGGACATAGCTGAATAATATTTGTCATTCCTCACATAGCTGAATAATATTTGTCATTCCTAGTATAATGTGCCATAGCCTCGGTACCATTTTTGGCCCAGTGAAATTGAAGCTATTATTGTGCATTAAAAGGGGTCGAAGTCCACTTGTACAGTTCCACGTTTTGGCACAAAAATTGCAGTACAGGACGTGTTAAATGGTATGAAACAAAAGCATATTAGGAAGGGTATATATTATATCCAATCCCTGGTATGAATTTGCTCAAGAAAGAAAAATTAAGTGAAGACAAATAAAAGTACTTCTTCTTCGAAGTGCATGAAACCAACTTAGAACGAAGCATTTGTGAATCCAATTATCAGCTCCAACAGATCCATTTTTCTGGACTGAGTTCAAGTTAAAGACATTTCAATGAATCTCGCTCTATTTTGCACTTGAGAAGCTTGGAACATTCATCCAACTATGAACTCATTCGGCAATCAACTAAATGAACAGACCAACCCACCGTTCCTGAAAAAATGAGAACCAAACCCCAGTTAGTGTCTTCAATCTTCTTCAGTCTCTGTTACAACTTTTTGTTGATCCAACGTTTGCATGCACAACCAGGCACCCAAGGATTCACTTGTTCAGTCGTCCAAGCCGGTTCTCCTTGCAAAACGTATGCATTCTACCGAACCACGGCTCCTCGTTTTATTGATTCGGCTTCGGTCGCTGATCTTTTCTCAGTTAACAGTCATCTGATATCAAAACTGAACAAAGTGTCCACTCCAACTACACCTCTCAAACCAGACCAACCTCTGTTGGTCCCTCTGTCGTGTTCTTGTCACGAAATCAATTCCACTTTCAGCATCTCTTATGCAAATGTTACGTACAAAATCAAGGAAGGTGACACTTTCTACTATGTCTCGACCGAGGAGTTTCAAAACCTCACCAGCTACCAGTCCGTGGAGGTGGTGAATCCGACCCTCATTCCAACTCATCTCCAAATTGGCCAAGATGTGATCTTTCCAATATTTTGCAAGTGCCCTGATTTGTCCCTCCTGCAAAACCAGGTGAATTATCTGATATCCTATGTGTTCCAACCTTCTGATAATCTATCAATTGTTGCCTCAAGGTTTGGAGTAGAAACTCAGTCTATCGTAGATATTAATGGTATTAATATACAGACTTTTGAGACCATATTCATTCCAGTGAGTCGACTTCCGAGATTAACAGTACAAAGTGCAGATGTTCGTTCGTCGCCTTCTAGGATGAATTGGGGAAAAGATCACAAGGGACATTATTTAATAGTGGGATTGGAAATTGGGATAGGAACTACTTGTCTGTTGCTGTTCTTGGTAATCTGTGTTTGGGTTTATAGAGAGGATAATTGGTTGAAGAGGCAGAAGGTAAGGGATGAAGAGCAGAAGATGCCAAAGTTTCAGGGGAAAGGTAAAAGATTAAAAAATATGAAGGCAAGTTTGTTGGCAGATCTATCAAATTGCTTGGACAAGTACAGGGTCTTCAAGCTTGATGAACTAAAAATAGCCACAGATGGATTTAGTGAGAACTGCTTAGTTCAAGGTTCTGTCTATAAAGGGTCCATTAATTGGGAGGTCTTTGCCATTAAGAAGATGAAATGGAATGCCAATGAGGATCTCAGGATTTTGAAGAAGGTAATTACACTTCCTTTCTCCAATACACTTCTGCTTATCCGATCTAATGCAGAAAAAATTTCAGATCACAGATCATAAATCGTTATTAGATAACACCAATCTCACTTACCATGTTTATTCGTCATCCTTTGGTTTGTAGGTGAATCATGGCAATTTAGTGCAGTTAGAGGGGCTTTGCATGGATCCTGAGAATGCAAATTTCTACCTAATCTATGAATATGTGGAGAACGGGTCTCTACATTCATGGCTGCACGACCACAAGACTGAGAAGTTGGACTGGAAAACAAGGTTGCGCATTGCAGTCGACGTCGCAAATGGCCTCCAATACATCCACGAACACACTAGGCCAAAAATCGTGCACAAAGACATGAGAAGTAGCAACATCCTTTTAGATTCGAAAATGAGAGCCAAAATTGCCAACTTCGGGCTTGCGAAGCCTGGCTTAACTGCCATGACAAAGCACACTTTTAGTGCTCAAGGCTACATTGCACCAGAATGCATATCAGAAGGGCATGTAACTACGAAAATGGATGTTTTCGCGTTCGGCGTGCTGTTGCTTGAGCTAGTTTCAGGAGAAGAAGTCATTGATGAAGAGGGTAAGTGTTTGTGGGCTAAAGTAAGCGGGATTCTGGAGGGAAGAGAGGAGACGATGGTGAGAAGATTGAAGGCGTTCATGGACGAGGTGCTTGTTTCAGACGAGTCTAGTTGCCCAATACAAAGTGTAATCAATGTAATGAGCGTAGCAATTGCTTGCTTGCACCAAGATTTCACCAAGCGGCCAACCATGGTGGAGGTTGTTTATGCTCTGAGTAGAAGCGGTGGTTTGTCCATTGACATGTCGGAGGAAGGATCGGTGTCACCCGAAGTGGCAGGAAGATAACTTAAAATTGTTGTATAGGTACACACTGAAGTATAGTAGGAGTATGAAGTTTTGTATCAACACATAACGATAACAATTAAGATAATTGTTTTTCTTGCCATTTGTGTTTTGGACAAGGACTGGTTGTTTACTAACATGACAATGGATCCAATCAAACTTTAATAGTATAGTTTGATTTTAGACTCAAATTCACTTAATAACATCATTTTAGTAGATTCACATTCCTTTAAAGTCTTGATGAATGCAATTGAAATACTATAACTTATTAAAGAATAAGGAGAAAGGTTACTTCTTCCTTTCTTCTTCAACGGCTAACCTATCTTCCTCCGTTACTGACCTTAAGGAAAATCAATCTCATTTACCTACATGAGTTTTCCGATTACTTTCTTTCTTTTCATGTGAATTATTTGAAAACAATTTAAGGATAAGACTGCTTATTATTAAGGTCCTGTTTGACAATCAGTTGATTTTATCAGCTGTTAGCTGATAGTTGATTCTATCAACTAATTTAACCAGCTGATTGTATTAGCTGTTTGTTATTTGATGTTTGGTAAAATTAGGGCCTTGTTTGACAATCGGCTGATTCTATCAACTGTTAGTTAATAGCTGATTATATCAGCTGATTTGATCAGCGGATTGTATTAGATGTTTGTTAGAGATGTTTGGTAAAATTAGCTGTTTAGTGTAAACTGTTTATGTGTAAAATGACTTATGAAGACATGACTTAAAAAATTACAAGGATATAAATATTATATATCTTAGTATTTCGTTAAATACTCTTATAAAAATTTAGATTTTAGAGAAGTCATGTTCACCTGTACTGTTTTATCATCTATAAGAAATTTATGCGACTCTTTCTATTTTCATTTTCGTTAAGGTCAACATTTTATTTCTAACCTATAACTGCATAAAACCATTATAAGAACAAATAATGTTCCTAAAACGTAGGTATCTAGGAACCTCAACTAGGTTGTCTTATTTACTAAAAATTGTTGTATATTAAAACTAACAAAAATATGACACGTGTAGTACTTAATTGCAAGTTAATCAAGAATACAATTTAAACATAAAAATATTACGCAATTACGCAAATGAAAGAATTGAAGGCTAGTTGGTATTACAAATAAGTGGAAGAAGAAAAGTGGAAAAAATGTCCTTATTTAAGCAAGGATTAAAGTGTTTGATGCTCTTTTTTTCTTCTTTAGCTGCTGGTGGTAGTTACATATAAAAAAAGGTATAGTTAGATTTTGCTACATTTCATTTTAGCTAATGCACGAAAACACTCCTATATTGCAGCGTTTTCGTTTTCAGCTGATTAGCTTCAATAAGCTCTTTAAAAAGCTGCTCTCCAAACATTGTTATTAGCTGTTTGAAACCAATCAGCTAAAAAAACAGCTGATTGGTGGGTATCCAAACGAGTCCTTAATCTTCTTTTTCCCACATTATAGCATTTTAAATTATAAAATATCACTTTAATTTAGTTTAATTTATCTGTATTATTTATATTATAATAATCTATTTAATATAAAAGCTTATTTTCTTGATCATATAACCAATCTTATATATTTCTAATAAAAAATCCAGTTAAATAAGTTAATTAATAAAATGATGAGGAAAATATAAATTTGTTTTAAAAATTCTACAACGGCAGCAATATTCAGTAAGAGTTTTGCTGATACATGAAATATAGAGAAGTTCAGTAGTACACAGTCTTATCCTCGTTTGATAAAGAGATCGTGAACCATATTGTTGTAAAAGTTTTATTTTTTATTGTCATAATTATGAAAGCATTATGTTCATTATCATAATTTGTTTTATCATTTACTTATATAAATTTTATTTTTTAAATTATATGATAAATTCATGTAAATTTTAATAAAAATCAATTGAATTAAGTTAATTAACAATTAATTATTGAATTGAGAAAAATATTATTCAAGTTAGTTAGAGTTAATTTATTTTTATATTTTAAAATTTTATTTATTAAAAATAAATAATATGGTAGAAACCTTAATTTATAACTTGGAAAATATAAATAATATTATTTTAAAAATAGAGACATAGGAAAATATAGAAACTTTGAAAGAGAGGTCTTATCAAGTAAATAAGAAGAGATTAGAAAGGTGTGGTTCACAGCGA
>JANZXP010000196.1:49244857-49283354 GCA_027576715.1 Erythroxylum flavicans | reverse complement strand
ATGAATAGTAACACACCAAATTTGGTGTGTTACTATTCATTGCACCATTTTAGTGTGAAGATTTGGTGTCTTCCTTGGAGTGGATTTATTGCACCAAAACACCAAATTTAGTGTTTTGGTGCCTTGGTTGGAGATGGCCTAATACTAGCTAATTAGGTCATGCCTGTTTGGTATTATATACATATTTGATATAAATTAATATTTTTAGCGCAATAAAAATAAAAACTTCTCTTGTAATATATATAAAATTGATCCAAATATTAATTTGATAATTTAATATATCCAAACTTGAAATTACAAAAAAAATAATTTTATTATATTATATAATTAATATGTTAAATTAACTTTATTTTTTCGAATTGGCTTACATCTCTTATAATAAGAAAATCTTACGAACTTTACCTTACATTGAATTGAACATGATCAAGATAGAAATTATAATAATGGAATTTATTATTATATATAAAACGAAAAAACATATATAGGTGCATGTCCTCCATGTCCGTTCCTTTGTTTTTCTTAGTCCATTTTGCTCCCTAAAAAGCTCTTCGTGTCTGCTTCTGACCTTGTTAATCGTAATCATGGCCCATGGTGGCTACGGCAAGCGCCGGGTCGCCGAGCGCAAGCCCGCCGTCGGTCGACGCTCTAAGGTACCTGGCGTTGACAAGAAGCCTAAACCTAAATCCGTCTCTCTCAAGAACCAGATTCGTTCCCTCGAGCGAATGCTCCGCAAGGTACATCAATTACACTGACAACAACAGCAACTCTAGACCTCTGTTTTTCCTTTGAGATTAGCCATTGTTTTGAGAGATTTTGGAGATTTTGTTATAGGAACTTCCACCCGAGGTCCGAGAGGCTCAGGAGAAGAAGCTCTTGGGGTTTAAGAATCAGCAGGAAATTCACACTCGTTTGGCTCTGGAGCGCAAGATGTTTTTGCGAGATAGGAAGATTAAGTTCTTCGGTATACAGACTCATCATCAGTTTCTTCGATTTCTTGTTTTTACGCTTGTGATTGTTAATATTGTTGGTTTTGTGTGTTAAGAGAGAAGAAAGATAGAGAGGAGGATTAGGCGTCTCGAGAAACTGCATCGTACTTCTTCTTCTCAACTCAATGATTCTGAGGTCGGCGAGCAGTTGGCTAAGTTGAAGGAAGATCTTGAGTATGTTAGGGTAAGCCGCTGGAATTTCTATGTTTAGTGTTTGTTATGTTGTAGAATTGATAATCGTTTACTTAGACAAAAGAACTTAGGGTTTAAATGCAAGAAGTGTTCAGTCGTTAAGACATGAACTGGATAGTTTTAGCTGCTAAATTTCATGTTCTTTTGTGTAGTTTTTCCCAAAGACGGAGAAATATGTGTCTTTGTTTACTGGAGGAGAGGATTCGGAAGTAGTTGACCGGAGGAATAGACTGCGGAAGCAGATTAAAGCGAACTTGATTGCTGCTGCTGCCAGTGGGAAGGATTTGGAAGGTATCCTTTTGCCTATTTTTCCATTAGAACTTTTCATCAATACGTTTCTGCAATGAAATTGTGTCCTTTTGTAGAGATTTAGCATGTTGTTTGCCAGTCATGGTGAACTGGTGGATTTGGTTTCATCAATAAAAGAACAGCTAAATATTAGGTCATGTATACACGCACATTTATGTTGAAGAAACTAAATACTCGCCAAAAAAATTGAAAACCTTGCACTGAAATGTTACTTTTTCTATGTGCTACACTACAAGCTACATAATGAATGGTGAGCCTCAAAGTTGCGTATGTTTGTGTTTTGAATTGATGTTATTCCATTAAATTACTGACGGTACAAATTCTAAATTGATGTTATTCCGTTTCACTACTGACAGTGCAAACTTTAAATTGATGTTATTCCATTTCATGGCCTTTCTATATTTGAACTTTTAACTTTTGACTTAGTATGCAACATCGATGACCACAAACAAAAAGAAATTATGAAATGGTTCCTTTCCACATGAGATGGATAGCTTATGAGGCTCTTCAATGCCCCATTTTATCTGCTACACATTCTATTGATACCTTGAGTATTGTTATGGTTTTTCAATCTTGTCATCAAAAAAATCATCTTGGATGTTTCCTGGCAGAGACGGGCAGTGAGGATGATGGGCATTTGGATCTGAGTGATGATGATTTCTTCTTAGCTGGAAGCTCAAGTGATGAAGCAGATGCAGATGATGAATGGACTGATAAAAGTACTAGGTATCCAATTACGATTAGGGAAATGCTGTGGCTCATAATTGTTACAATAGGCAGCTTTGCTCTTGAGCTAAGGACTTCATTTGCTTTTTTACCTTGCTTCTCTTAATCACAATCAAAACCAAATTAAGAGATTAAGAAAAGGAAAAGAATATTTGTGTTGATATTTTGAGTTCTTTTGGTGCATTTTCCGTGTAGTGTTTGACTCATTTGATCGCATATGTGGGATTGTTATTTACTAATTTGTATGCATCAGATAATGTACCGTTCATTTTTTCAGAGAACAGGCTTCTAGTAGCATAGCAGCATCTGGCATGTCTAGTGACGAAAGAAATCAGGTCATCTCTCTACTTTCAGCAGGATATTGCATTGTCCTATGAATACCTGTGTTTTTGTTGATTAATTTTTCTCACTTCAACTTAACCAATATAGAGACAGATGTCTGCTAGGGCTCTCATGCCTCCTCCCCGTCCTTCGAAAAACCTAGTTTCGAAAGTGCCCTCTCAATCAAAGTTTGGAGCATCATCAAGCAAAAGTTCTTGGAAACAGAGGGCTGAGATTTCAACATCGAGCAATACTTCAAGTAGCAGAAATGAATCGTCCTTTAGAGCAGGGGGCTCTACAAACACAAGGACAGGACATAGTAGTAATCTAAGTTCAAACTCTGATGCTCATAAACCTCGAAGGAAGAGAAGACGGAAGAAGAAGAAGCATCAGGTCTGTCTTTTGTCCATTTTTCGCTTATCTTTAATTTTAGCTCTAATATTTATTTCATTGGGATATATTGGAAAGTAACCTATTTTAGGAGTTTGATGGGACCTATCCTTAAGTTCTAGGTGAGGCCAACCTCAACGAGCTTGGTGATAGAATCTACTGGATTGATATGTTATTTTAGCTTCAATCATGCTTGATTAGGTTTCCACTCTTTTATCCTAACTTTGAATTAGTTTGTTTGTAAGGCCTAAGCCAAGATAGTGAGATATGTTGGTAGGAAACCATAGTAAAACTTTACAACTTTTCTACAAGACTTCTACTTAATGAGATTTATTACAGAGTTTAACTAAGTTCTATATTTGTTTTATTGTTTACAGAACCTTTAATTAGGAGAAATTATGCTTTTAACCGTTTCATTACTTAAAATAGTCCAAGTTGGTACTTGCGAGTAATAGACAAGCACAAGCCTCTTAGGAGCTATTAGTTCGTGTACTGTCCTTAACCTGCTTACAAAGATTATAGCCTTTGATCTCAAAATAATCAGGGAATTCTTTTAAGTTTCCTAACTGTAATTGCAGAACAGATCTTCTGTTCCCACAACGCTGTTCTCCCTGTGCCAAAATAATCTCATCCATCCAATTTATTGGAATGAATGGATGAGATTGTGTTTAGAACGGGGGGAACAGCATTGTGGGAACAGAAGATCTGTTCCCCTGTAATTGGTGGGGCGACTTTGAATAAGGATTCCTTCATTTAGTCCCAATAGGGACTTAGTGAAACTTTATTGGGTTTTCGTCATTTCACTGTCAATGATATATAAATTTGAATGTTGTGTACTTATGTTGGTGGATTTACATTCTCTGTTTTAAAATCCTAACCAATAAGTTGTCTGAAAAATAACTTTTGTGCTCGTAAATTTGCAGGAATGAAAGTGGGTCCCGACAGAATCAGTTGAAGTAGAGATGTATCTGAATTCTTTTCAATTTCAATCGTCTTTTGTTTTCAAAATGACCAACGTGAAGATCTTGTCAAACGGTTAATTTGGTGAATTTCACTCCAAGTTTAAGCGTCTTTATTCAATTAGTTGTTTCCCATGATCCACTTGAGATAAGTTTGCGCAAAACCAAACGGTTAAAATTACAATTATAGAGAAGAAATTTGCTTGCTCTCATGTAAAGAATGACATTTTCGAGTTGCCCTCTTGTTATTACTTACTAGCTTATATACTTATTAGGTTTTGCATTTTGGCTTAAACTTTGAATTTAATGGAAAAAATTTATTCTTTCAAATTAAAACGTTATCGTTTTATATGAAGAATGACTTCGAATCTGTTGGCCATTATTGGGTCAGTTGTGGGTCAAAGGTCTAGCGTGCTGTTCACCCTAGGAATCTTTTTAATATCCTATAAAAGATTGGACTTTCTAGCAGTTTTAAATGCTTTACCTAGTGAAGGATACAGAGCAAGGATTATTACACACTAATTGTACAAAAGGTAATAATTGGATTAAAGGGACTAAAAAGGTACAATTAATAAAGATCGTAAGTAGAAATGGTCAAACAAAAAATAAGTGATCTCGAAATGAAAAACAAGGTAGAAGTTAACTAAAAGAGAAAAAAAGAAGCAAAACCTGAGAATTAACAGTCAAGATTGAAGGCGTGTAGGGGAGACTCTATCCGGTTAATGGAAATAACAAAAAAGATAAGTAACAATAATGATAATAGAAATAGGAAAAAGAATGTTCATAATTTTATGTAAAAAATGTCAGTAATTGGGTAACTTACATTTTAAATTCAAATTTTTATTTAATAATAAAATTATAAATTATGTTAATTAAAATATACAAAAATTTAATTTGTTGTAGATATAATACATTGTTAAACAATTATTATTAACATGAAACAGTAGGTTCTATTTTATCTACAAAATGTAATAAAATAAAAAATAAGAGACCCATTAAATCAAATAATAATTTAATATTTAATATTAAATTTAAAATTATTTTAGTTTGTTGTATAAACTAAAATAATTTTAATATTTTATATATTTAAACTGCAGCTTTCTACTAAATGGTAAAAAGTAACATACATCTTACCAAAGAAAGGCAAATCGGAATCCTCAACAAAACGAACCAACACCAATCGAAACTTAGTCACAGTGAAGGAGAAGAAGAGACGAAGATTACACATGGAAAGTCAATTGAATCGTTTGGTTCAGTTGTTTCTTTTGGTCTCATTGCTATCAGCCAACAACAACAACAACAACAACAAAGTCCTCGTTCCGGGAGTTTTTGCCGACGGTGTCACTTACGAGGAGGCCAAACTTCTCCGCGATGAGGTAATTGATCTTTTCGTATTCTATAAATTGGAGTCCTTGTTTTAATGCTTCTTAAATAAAAGATAATAATTCTGAACAAATTTCCTTTTTGTATATTGTTGGGTTTTTCGCTGAGCTTGATCTGCCCATGGTTGTGTTTGGACCGTGTGGTTAATATTTGGCTTTGAATTGACTTCTTTTTCTTCTAATTAATGGCATTGGAGAATCGCTTGGTGCATAGCCAGTATATCTGCCCACTTTATGAGCAAAGAGTATTAACACTGTCCAGTCTATGAACGAATGTACAAGTAAAGATGGTGAAATAGAGAAAATTTGTCCTAATTTTTGCACGCTTTATGACTTTCTAGTTGATGGGTAAGGCTAAAGTTAATCAATTTTTGTGTGATCAAATTCATCGTTGATGTGTAATTTTTGCTAATGATTTATATATTTTCAGGATACTATCTTTTGGTTGATCATGGACTTTCTTGGATTACTCTTCATTTGTATTTTTGCGACTCTTGTGAACTAAGATCATGAAATGGAAGTTATCCGTGAAAGAACTGTTTTACTCTATCTCTCTCTCTCTCTCTCTCTCTCTAGTTGTTCTTAGCGTCTGCAATTACTTTCTTGTCATGGTCGGTCCATTAATTACGTGATCAATAAAGCGTTATTTGGTTTTTTGAAGGGAGCTTTCTCGCCTCCATTCTAAATTCAGACCTGGCCCTAGCTTTATCCTGTATAAATAATGATTTTTCAAAAGGGAAAAATAAAAGGAGGAAAAGTGCTAAGATTATAGCGTTTGATCAAGTAGTGATTCATTTCTTCAATCCTGTAGGTGCGTGAGATGTTCTATCATGCCTTTGATGGATACATGGAACATGCATTTCCACGTGATGAATTGAGACCTCTAACATGTGAAGGAGAAGATACGCTTGGGGGTTATGCATTGACCCTGGTTAGTGGACACTTCTTTTTGTTTCTTTACGTTCATTTTCATATTAAAACTTTGATTGGAATTGCAATTCTGTCACTTTAACAGATTGACTCCTTAGATACACTGGCTCTACTTGGTGACAAAGAGCGTTTCGCGTACTCTGTGGAATGGATTGGTAAAAACCTTCACTTTGATATAGTGAGTAAGCATTTTTTCCCCTTCTTTTCTTGTTTTCAGCTTATGTATCAGGGTTATCAACAGGAATTTAGTGTCACACTTATTTTATTTTAATAACCTTGCGTTATTTAAATTGTTTCTAAACTGTAACTGCCGTATTTTTATGAGCATTTATGTATCTGTTGCTTGCTACGAGAAAGCGTTTACTTGCTTCAATTTCAATACACAACTTTGTGATTTTGGATACTGTTTTTCTTTATGTTAAAGGATTATGTTGATATGTGGAGTGGATGTGTCCATTTTCATTGCGTATGACACATGCATCAACTATCAACTAGCTATAAATGAAATTCAGCTAAACTGATAGCCACTGTATTACTTGTTGTTGTTACCTTGTTAATTCTTTTGCTTTGTCATCCACTCTCTCTCTCACCTTGTAAATATTATAAATGTGGATTAATTTATTGATGCTTGAAAGTTTTGTTCAGTTTATAATATCTATGTATTAATGTGCACCATATTTGCAGAATAAGACAGTATCTATCTTTGAGACTACCATCCGGGTCCTTGGAGGTTTACTCTCTGCTCATCTTATTGCAAGTGATTATGCTACGGTATTTTCAGTGTATCACCTGTAGAATTTTCTTTTTAGTTATGTGTTTGGTGGAAATATCGATTTAAATGGTTTTCTTAAAGGCAGTATCGATTTGCCGATACTGGTAAATTTGGGTGGTTATGTAATTCAAATGTTTATGTAAAAGAATATGATATTTGTCATAAAGATTCTGTTTTAGCGTGCCTCATGTCTCTCTCCCTCTCTTCTCTTTCTCACACTAACACCAACACCAACACAAACACAAACACAGGTACACTTGTCAATCCTGACACATTTGCACATGTTCTTGAGGATTGCATATGAGGATACATTTCCAGTTGCATTCACACATGAGGACTATTACTTGTAAATTAGATAAAAAGTATTGAGTTTTATTTATTGAACATGTTAACAGTTGCAATGCATAGATATGGCTTAAACTGGTAACTTCCAGGGTGTTATTGTCATTGTTAATTTGGACGTAACGTAGTTGATTTTGCTTCAGCAAGTGTAATTAGTTTTATCTGTTTTCTTTATTGGTCTTGGCAATAATGCAATTTCAAATATTGTTTGCAGGGTATGAAAATACCTTCTTATGATAATGAATTGCTTCACTTGGCTGAGGATCTTGGGCGGAGAATGTTGCCTGCCTTTGACACACCAACAGGTATTATCACTGCTGCATGCCGTAAAATTCTTGGACCATTAACAGATAGCTTTGGGGATTATTGTACGGTTTTGATTTTGTTCTCATTTCTACTGCCTGCATCTTTGTTTCTAGCAGCTACAAGATCCATATGTTCTGAATGCAGTCTTTTCAATTTCAAAAAGTTCTCCCCTACTATTACTATTGTAAAGCCTGACTTATTGCAGGAATTCCGTTCGGATCTGTTAATCTACTGCACGGAGTTGATGAAGATGAAAGCAAGGTATACGGTTTACTGGTTACCCTTCTAAGAAAAATTTTTGATAGGGCTGTGTAGTTATTTGTGGTTTCTGCTTTGAAGTACGCTCCCTTTTAACTGGTTTTGAGACTGCCTATCTGCCATGTCCTTTGTTGGTGACTAGCACACAAAGTTTTAGAATCATGACCAGGAACTAAATATCTGTGTATATGCTTTGTAGTATTTGATATGTTTGAGCTGCATACTTTTAAGGTAATGTAGTAGACATTAAATGCCCGATGTTGTGTATTTAGATAACCTCAACTGCTGGTGGTGGGACTTTGACCTTGGAATTTGGGGTGCTTAGTCGGTTGACAAATAATCCAAGTAAGTAGTCATTTGTTTTCTGATGGGAATTTTTCACATTCTTTTCATCTATGTTTTGCTAATCGCGTATTTGATTATGAATTTGAAGCAAGAACCATATTAACTTGAGCTAAAACTTAGGCTTTGTGTTAGTTACATTATTAAGCTGAAATCATCCTCTCACATCAAGATCCACTGGTTTGAGGTTTGCTGTCAGCTCTCATATGTCTCATCTTATACTTCTAATCTCTAAGCAGTGCCAAATACTTGTTGTGTCTTGCTTTCTTTATAAAAAGTCAACAACTTTTGGCTTTGGGGGCTTTGTTCTTGAAAATGCCACCTTAATCAACTATTTTCTTGACTTGGGAAAATAATGTATGTTGTCCTATTTGAGCACTATATTTTAGGAAGTCAAGTTGAAATATTTTTCAAACTGTTCAATTGTTAATCATTATGGTCTACTATGTTCAAAAGCTAAATATGTCTTATTTTCCCCTTTATTCGGCCTTATATATATGTATATATGTATGTTTTATATTTTTATTGTATTATTAATTATAATTATATAAAATATTTTTATTAATTTTTAAAAAATTAGTAAATATTATTATATTATATTTTTATTATATTTAGAAATATTTAATTTATTTATAGATATATATATAATATAAAACATCTAAAACAATCAGTAAAATTTGAAATAATAAAAAATAGAGTTTTTTTCACATCTCAAAAGGGAGTTAAATTATTTCAACGTGTGATTTTTTATTTATCACTCCATAAGAATCTGAAAATGCACACTTAAAAAAGCTTTCTTTTTGGGATAAACTGTCGAGAAAAATTTGCATTGCAAGTTAAGCTGATAGCATACATCTTGATCTGAAACATAAAAGGTCATTATCCTATATATTTGAATTGATTGTCAAATAAATCCTCCTTACTTTTGATGAAAGCTTTCTCTAATTCCTTTGATTCTTTAATGGTTGCAAAGGGAAATTTAGAAAAAAAATCTCCTGTTGGAAATCAGTTCGAAACTATTGATGTATTGTACATAGCCAATAGCAACATTATAAGCTGAGTCATTATTTTTATGTTTCATGATAGATTAGGATGCAAACTTTTTCGAACTAACCTACCATCTTCTCTATTGGAAGCTTTGAAATTGGCTTGTCCATATATATATGACCGTTCTTCACTTATACTTCTGTAACAGTACTTACATATTGAGTGTTTACTTTGTGATTTCCATTTTCCTTCTCATTCTTGATGCATAAATTAATTTTATGTTCTTATCTTCATGGAAACAGTTTTTGAACAAGTTACCAAGAATGCTGTACGCGGGTTATGGGCGCGCCGCTCCAGACTGAACTTAGTTGGTGCTCATATCAATGTATTTACTGGTGAATGGACACAAAAGGTAACATTCTTTTAAACAGTGGTATAGTAAACATTGTTTCTTAATGATCTGTATCATAAAACCATAATGGGTTATATGTGAGTGTTGAAAAAATGAAGGCACAATTTTATAAGAATGTAATATCAACTATAGTACAGGCTTTGCAATATGGAAGCTGGTCATAGGTTTTTAGTATGAGAAGTTTCACGAAATTTGACAGAATTCTAACTTCAATGCTTTCCCTTTTTTTTCTTTAGCATCTTTTTCTTACAGTCTAACTTCAATTCGATATCTTGTTGGCCCTCTATGCATAATTCTAGTTGATTGATCAGAGAATGAGAAATATTATCCTTTTGAAATAGACTGCTAACATTCTTCTAGAAATAATGTTTATTGATGAATGTATCTCGCCTTGCCGGTTATAAGCTTGTGTGCACCCTATTACCTCTCACAAAGAGATGTTTATGCTGGTGTTTGATAAGTATGAATGATTATGTTTTCTCAAGAATAGCATTATTCATTGCAGTTATGTACTAATATGGAAAGCTTGTACGAGTAACTCCTCTGAGGATTGGGCATAAATTTTGTTTTCTTGGATTTAACAAGGAAAAATTTTGAAAAATTCATCATTTCATACTATTGCTCATTAGTTTGTGGTTTATAACCTTAGATACTTTTTCCATATATTTTGTGCTTGAAATGCATAAGCATACTTCTTTCGTGGCAATTTCATATTGTGTGGAAAAATCTGTTCTCAATCTTAGTTTCTTGCTGTTGACAGGATGCTGGAATAGGAACAAGTATTGATTCATTCTATGAATATCTGTTAAAGGTATATGTACATGATCTGATATGTTGTAAGTTAGTGTCCAAGTTTAGCTTACTCTGCAAGTCATTTTGGTATTGATCCCTTTTAGCTCATTATTGTTGCAAGACAAACAAAGGGTGGAACTATGGGTTAATCATGGTTTGATTATGAATATTTTCCTTTATTGTACAGTCTCGGGCCATCTTCTCACTCAGATGCTTATAAGAGCACTCCACACCTACACATGGAAAAACAATTTTAGAAAAAGAGAAGGCAATATTATACATTCTTTGGGTGTCCTGCCAGATATTGACAATTCTCCTTATAATTCGTTATATACATGTACCTGATATGACCAGTGCTTGTATCTCTGCAAGAAAGTGAAAGCATTTTCACCCTTTACAGGCTTACTTGCTATTTGGGGATGATGAGTATCTTTTCATATTCAAAGAAGCTTATGCAGCTGCCATGCACTATCTCTTTAATGATCCTTGGTAAAACTTGTTTCTGACATCTTGCTATATAAATTTGTATTTATTCAAAAACTTTTTAAAGGATAATCTGCCTGCATCAACTCTCTTCTAGTTTCGTTTCTTCTTTCTTCTGGGGTACAAGTTGACTCGTAAATTTATTTTTATGCACAGGTATGTTGAAGTAAATATGGATTCTGCGGCTATTGTCTGGCCTTTATTTAACAGCTTGCAAGCTTTCTGGCCAGGCCTTCAGGTTTTCACTCCTCTTTATTTGTCATTACAGAACTATAAATTTTTTAATCTAACCTAATACTTCTTTGCATTAGGATATCAGACTTGATTATATTTATGTTTTGAAGGTTTTAGCAGGGGACATTGATCCTGCTGTTCGAACACATACTGCCTTCTTTAGTGTCTGGAAAAGATATGGATTCACTCCAGAAGGTTTTAATCTTGCTACCCTAAGCGTGCAGGTAATTATCATTAGTATATAAACCAAATGCAGTTTTTATTTGTAGTTCTCTTATTTTACACGATAATCTTAATTTAGTGCCTGATGTGCTGTAGTCTGAACCAATACTGAACCCAATTTACCTTTTCCATTGATAAACTATATATCCTAAGATAATCTTTGCATTTGTGTACTTTCACTTTGATCTCCAGCTCTCATTCACTGAAATTCTAGATTTTTGCAGCAAAGTTCTTGGGCTTGAAATATTCCCTCATCTCCTAGAGCCAGAAAGTTTGTGTGCCATAGACTTTTTAGGATTGTAGCATCTTGTATTAGGGTGATTCTGTGGGCTAATAAATAGCTATTTGGTTGAGGACCTGGATGATAATCTATCTTTATCCTTCTTTCAACATGTAATTCTAAAACTTCTAATAATAATTTGTTTCTCAATAGTATTTCTGGTCTCACTAGCATTTCCTGTTCTGCAGCATGGACAGAAGAGTTATCCTTTGCGTCCAGAGTTGATAGAAAGCACATATTGGCTTTACAAAGCTACCAGAGATCCCAGGTCTGCACAAAATTGCTCAAGTCCATATTTATTTTCTTTCTGCTTTTATCTTATACTTAAATATCATGAAAATCATGATTTTTCTACATATGATAATTACCATGACAAATTTCACTGTGAAAAAGAGGATGACGAAACCACTTTTCATAAAATGCTCCAGAAAATGGAGCCTTTGAGAAATGGCAATTACCAATTGAAAAAATTTTGGAACACCACAAAACATCTTGTTCATGAAATATTAATTTGGAATCAAAATATTATTTCTGAATAGTGAACTGCAACCAAAAGAAAAGCCCATCTTTTTCTCTGCGCCCACAGCCTAGTTTCCTTATAATTTATTGTTGTTTAATTTTATTCCATGGCTAATGGAAAACTTTTTACTACATCTAATTTGTAGTTTGTTGTCCCTGCATAATTTTTTTTGGGCTGTAGGTATCTTGATGCTGGAAGGGACATGGTTACTAGCTTGCAATATGGGGCTCGATGTCCTTGTGGTTATTGTCATATAACAGATGTAGAATTTCATAAGAGAGAAGATCATATGGAGAGCTTTTTCCTTGCTGAAACAGTAGGTATCGATTACCAAACACTCCAGGGTCCAGACTGATATTTGTTCTCTCCACTTCTTTGCGCTTACAAGACCAATAGCCATTTGAAAAAGCGTTGGGGAGTTTATATAACTTCTGGTCTTTCCATTTATAAAAGAATTTTTGGGCAAGGTTGGGATTCTGAACATTGTCGATTAGAAATTATTTTGCATGAAGAAATTGACCAGTCCAATTTGTTAGTAATCAAACTGAACAGACATCTGTTTCTTAAACGAGTGCTTACATTAGTAGGTAGTCTGCCACAAAAATTCGGCTTTATTGCTATAAAATTTTATCCTACCTGTGTAACGTTCTTGATTCATTTTTATCACATTCATGATTCATTGTAACCAACCAGTTTTCTTAAAACCTTGTTAGGTGAAGTATCTTTGGCTTCTTTTTGACTTGGCTAGTGGTCCTGATAACCTCGTAGAAAATGGACCATACAGGTACAGAATTTGTGCTTGAATAGTGATTATTTGCTCACTTGTTCATTTTCCATCTTATTGCTCATTAATATGATTTCAGGTATATCTTTAACACTGAAGGCCACTTGCTGCCCGCGACACCCCAAATATCTCTTGTAAAGGAACATTGTTCATATTTTGGTGCCTACTGTAGAAGTAGTGATATGGAACTAGAGTCTCATAGATCAGATGGCCCAATAAATCCCTCTGAAATTAATGCCAGCACAGTTTATGGGGTTTCAATTCATTCTGGTTCCATATTTCTTGAGTCAACTTCCACATCAGGATTGATGAAGGTTGGTGTTAATTTGATAGTCTATAAATTCCATATAGACCTAAATTTTTTAATTGTTTATGCGTTTTCTCTCTTCCTCTTCTCTTTTGCATTAAGACACTTTTCCAGTGTGATAGGGTGTTGGCATGTCTATGTAGATTCTATAAAATGTTTTGAAGGACAGCTATTGTACTGAAAACAGTTGCATATTGGCATATTTGTAGCCTGGACATGGTTATCGATCTGACATGCATTAAATTAACGAAAAACTGAAAGTAAAAGGTCTTGTATCTGGTAGATTACTAATTAATTCCGTCAGATTTGCTGCTTTTAACTGATAATTCTCGTTTCTTTTATAGGGTGCTTGTCCTGGGTTAACCCACGAGCAAAAGTATGGCATATCGTACTCAGACTCAACTGATACGTCTCAGGAGGTTGAGTCTTCTCGCCCAAGACAGGATGTGGTTAAGAGCCATTCGGTGTTGGTTGTTTCGAATCATCAAACTGCTGATGATTCTGTGTCCTCTAACTCCAATAATCACGGTGAAAATGTTCAACAATCAATTCAGGAAGGGTGATACATTCTGACAATGAGAAAGGCCTTCCAGGCGTGTCTAGATGCTTTGTGGCCAGAGTCTTCCTCCTCCATCAAAATACAAGGTGGCTGATGTTTACAAATTGTTGTGGCTTTTGCCAAAGATAAGATATAATGTGACGTGGAGGAGGAAAACTTTCTGATAAGCTAATCAGTCTGGCTTCTAATTGAGGGCTAATCTTTTCTTCTTTTGGGACTTTCATTTTTCAATGTTTGAGCCATCCGGCGATTGTTGCTAAAGTCACTAAGTCAACATTCAAGCTTGAGGGAAGAAAAGAAATGTAAGCGAGCGGTACTGGAATCCTGTGGAGGCAGGACACAGGAACCACAGCACTTGGTTGCTTCTAGGTACTCATACTTTTAACATATTTTCGAAAGGATTCTGTCCGTAACGTTGCAGTGAATTCTTAAAGTCAACTTCATTTTGTAAGCTTTCAACATCAAAGGTTATGAAGATGTTTGATCATTGTTGAAAAGTTGCCAGGATGTGGTTCATGTCTCACCTGATATGAAGGGAAGGTGGTGTGCTTCAGAATTGGTTCATACTCTATACAATGGTCTAAGATTTCTTTATACGAGAAGCTCAACAAAAACATTTGCCAATTACATATCTTTAAGCTAATTTTTTATTGGAAATATTTGTTTGCAATAACTTCTTTCCCATTCTTATTTACTTTAGTCTCATATGTTGTGATATGATGACAGGAATTGTATTTATTTGACAGACGAACTTTCTGCTTCTTCTTCTTCCTCTCCACCTGATACCATCGTTATAGTTTCATGTCAAATATCTAATGAGGTTGCTTGGTAGGACATGCTGAGTTGGATGAATAAATAATGAGTGGAGTATTTTTTTTGGGTACAAAGGAAAAGATACCTAAATTATAACATTAACGTATGTTTCGGCAATATAAAGTTCCTTGCCTATCCTGATGTACAAAAAATTGTGTTTCTAACGGAGGTTCTGAAAGGATATGCAATTCTAGTCATACTTACATAGCTAACTAAGGCAGATTGTCAGCGATCTGATTCTCTTTTCTGTATACGTGTTGAATCTAAACTTTCCAAATTCATTCCAACATCTCCTGTATGTCCTGCATCAAAAAAGTGTCCTATGTAAGTAGCCGTTTGGAAGAGGAAAGAATATTGATTATCTTTAACGAATTTACTTCTAGGACGATTTTTCGATAACCATGGTCTCAAGCCAAATGAAGACCCTCACGGACTGCTCTCAATTCAACAATTAAGGACGGGCATGCTCTAATGAGTGGAGTATTTTATGCAATGTTTTAACAATCGGATCGAAAATTAAACTAATAAAATAAGATGTTTAAATTTTAAAAGATTAAACATCGTAAAATTGACTAAAAATTGAATAAAATAAAAATTTTTGAAATATAATTAAAAAAATTTATCTTTCTCATCGAAGAATTTAAAGTTTAATTAAAAACATATTATTAAATAAAAATTAATCAATTAATTTTAGTTTATAAAAATTTATTAATTTATAAAAATTGACAATTGTTTTTATTAATAAAATTATTAAAGTAAACCGAATCGAAAAGTTAAAAATAAAATAAAAAATTAAACGATTTAAAATTTTTTGGTTAAATCAATTATATTGATTAGAATTTTTAATTAAATCAATCGAATTCATTAAATATTTTAATTATTAATTTTGCGTTACATAGGGAGACTTAAATTGAGAAACTAAATTTCTAGTTTCTAGGAAACTAGAATACCAAATTATCAACCTATTTTAATCTTTAATCACAGATCAATAATTTATCTAATGTAGATAAAAATAATAATAACCTCAAAATTATACGAATATTTTAAAAAGTCCACTTGCTTTTAGGACTTAAAACCAAGAGTCTCGATTATGCTCTTGACTGAATTTCTTTCCGAAAAAGTTAAATCAACCATCATAATTGCTAGACAAAGATGACAATAATGATTAACGAGTGTTTCTTTTCAACACTCCTGTCACCTACAAAAGAATAGTCTTATAGAAAAGTTACGTCGTAAATGTAATCGCATTCAATGAATCCAAACATCTGAATGACATGGATTACTGTATCTGCACTTTTGACTTACCAAAAATCAGACGAAAAGGGTTAAAGGCATTTGCATAAAGTTCATGTGGTCGAGAGACAAATAAAAAGCCTACAAGTTTTTCATAGTTCATGTTGAATATTGGGTTCATTGGATACTCTTACTATACGTATTTATCCATAAACAGCTTTTGGTGGTCTGCCCGCGGTTTCCAACTCATCGCTTTTGCTCATAAGCACACAATGTTTACTGTGTCCCAGAAATTTTCTCTCTGCTCGATGAGATTTTGTTTAAGCAAGTAGTATTAATTAAGTTAAACATAATTTGCACCCACAGAGCTTTGTTTTATGATATGTTTAGGCAAGGCTAGATAGCTATATCCTGGAAAAGTCCCAGCTTTATAGAGCTCTATGTGTATCTATGTCTGTTCTACTTCAAGAAGTATTTGTATCGAGGGTGTTAAGACAAAGCTTACGTAAATATTATAAAATATTTAATTCAAACTTAAATTTTAGATTAAAAAAAATAAGAACTAAACTATACTTTTTTTCCTTTTTCCTTTACTTTTTAACCTTTGCACATTAGGTTAGATATGAAAACTTCTTATCGTTTGTTATATTTTGATTTACCTTAGTGGTATTTTCTTCTTCAATTCTTTTAGAAATTAACTCTTCTTAAATAAAAGTTTATTTCTACGCTAGTTTTGTAAAATAGTTATTAGCATGGCTTTAAAAGAAGCCCCCTCAGGGTAATCGAGTTGATAAAATAGGAGGTATGGAGTCAAAAGATTATGTGCTCGAATTTTCTACTTACACTCTCTCAATCGAGTATATTATATAGAATTTGTCTAGTGTGAAGTACTTGGTTGGCGTGATTTACAAACTATTGCGTCAGTCTAAAAATTTATTTAATGCGCATCTAAAAAATAGCGAATGCGGATTCTTCCATTTAAAAAAAAAGACTTTAAAAGAATTTATTTTAAAAATATATAATTTTCGGATCCACGTTTAAATAATAACCACCATTGAATTAATAAAGTTCAACTTTTTGACTAATATAGATCCGATCTCAGTTGAGTCAAGTAATCGGATTTTCATACTAATGCGTAAAATTTAGAATCATATCAACTTACCATTTGCTTTTCATTTTTCTGTGGCATTGGATTCTGATAATGGCTACTTTACAGGGTATCTAATTTAACATGATTGTTTCTAGATCGTGATTTCGAAACATTAAACAGAGACACAGTTGGGTTGTTACCTCTGACAAATTGACCACCATTGTTAGTTAATCATGTGTCATAATGTCATGTCACGAGAGCATCTTCCTGGTCTTCACCATTACCAACACCTGTAATTGTTCTTGTCAGAGTCGATTGTATTGTGTTGTCTGTGAAAACAACTGAAACCTGAAAAAAATTGGCAAAAAAGGATACGCATCTGAAACCAAACTAAACCACTTTCTGGTTTCTTCCTGCTCAGGATAGATACATTGAACAACTTTTTCTCCACGTTTAGATTTCCTTGGCGTCCTAATCCGGGGATCCAACCTCTAATTTTGATTATAATATTTTTATTATATTCTATTAAATTTTATTAACATATTTAATAGATTTAATAGAATAAAATTGAAACAAAATAATTGATACAGAAAATTTGATATGCCTAATCCTAGTCTACTCATCAGGACTCCTAACCTCTATGGGACTTTTTTGTTGTTGTTAAATTACGAGAAATGTTGCGTGAGTTCGAACTATCACTGGCAATTTTAAGTAATTACTACCCTCAAACTATTCTCCGCTCGTGTCGGGTAGATCCGAGACGTGACAAAGCACTAATACTGAGTATTTACCATTGCTACATACACAAGCAAGGTTGAACCCTTAGCCTTACTTCAGTGAAGACTGACTCCTTACTATTAGACTCGGTGATCGGCGGTTCCATTAGACATTTATTAGTTTAACTCGATGTTTTTATAATTGGAATAAAGTTAAATCGATAAAATAAATAATTTAAAAATTAAAAGTTTTGATTAATATTATACTATTACAAAATTTGTTAAAAATTAAATAAAATTGAAAATTTTGAAAAAAAATTATCTTTACTTATCTAAAAATTTAAAGTTTAATTAAAAATAAAATTGTTAAATAAAAATAATGGTTTATTTTAGTTTATCAGAACTAATTAGTTTACAAAATTTAGCTAATTAATTAATAAATTGATCAATTTTTAACAATAATAATTATTAAACTGAAAAATTTTAAACCGAAAAATTATTTGGGTCAAGATTTTTACTATTAAACCGGTCGAATCGATTCAATTTTAAAACATTGGTTTAAATTACAATTTTTTGATATATAGATAACTTAATTTAGAGAACAAGGTATATAATACTCTCCTACTAAATTTGGGAAATTAGAAGGATACTTTGTTCCCTAATTTTTTTATTTGGTATTTTATTTTGATTTGTAAAATAGGCCTATGAAATAATAGGCCTTATATTATATACTTCAAACCTTATCACTTGTACCTAATTGTAGGGGATCTATTTAGCATTTACTTTAATCTATTGGAAATTGATTATTAAACTCAAATATATTAATAATTGCGATGACTTGATGATAATCAATCGCCCGCTTGATTAACTAAGTCATTAATGGATTGAACTCTTCTCGATTTATATATATGGTTGCATTTAAGTAATACATGGATCAAATATAGGGTTAGATTCTTAGTCCAAACATGGTAAAATATTTAGATACCATTCTATCTACAATATTAAAAATGTTAACTTTGAACATAACTATAAAAAATAATTAATAAGTATAGCATCAATTAAAATTACTATATGATATGTGCTCTTAAATAAATTAGCGTAAATCATGCCTAGATCAACCAATTTCATATTTCATCTTTGCAATACAGGACCTCAATTTAGAGACAAAGTAAGGATTCAATGTTTATGTTTAAGGCCCTTCCATTGATTTTATAGGTTAGTCTATATTCTATGTATCTTGGGAGCGAGGAGGATTAAAAAGTTGCAAGGAAAAAAATATAGCTTTTCAAATACGTATATTTTAAAGCACGTTAAGACTTGGTCCGGAGGAACGGTGGCGGTTGATGACTGTTGAAATGATAAATACTTATTCTCAATAAGTATTTATGTATTTGAGATTGCTTCTTTGGTAACTGTTGAAATGTAAAAATAGGTATTTGACAAGTGCAGTTGCAATTGTTGAAAAGAGGTAAAATGACTAAAAAGGCCATTGATTTAATAAACTATTAATTTTTGTATAAATAATTAAAAATATATTATTAGTGATATAAATTTAAAATTATAAATAATAAAATATTAAATTAAAATAAGAAAAATATAAATAAAATTATAAATAATAAAATACGTTAGACTTACTTTCTATTAGTTGAGGGTATAATGGAAAATAATAATTATTAGAAGATTATTAATGGAAAGTAAAATTTCTACCGCAATCCTATTTTTACTTATCAATTTCTACGATAACATTGCACTTTCCTTCAACCTCCGATTGTTTATCTGCATAAATACTTATCTCCACCATACCGCAGATCCAAACCCAACTAGATATTGTCTTGAGATTTATATTCTTTAAAGCTTATACATTGTTCTAAATGATCAATCATGACGTAGTGAAGATGAGATGAATCTTCAATAGATAATCAAGCATATAATGATCTTGAGAAATCAAACAATTTGAAAACCCTCAACTCCAAATTCATTTCTTCAAATCAATCAACAGCAATCAATATGCCAACCACTTTTTAGACTTTTAGGTGGTTTAAGAATACAGCCAGCCACCTGTGGATTTTGATTCTTAGTTTCATCTTTATTTCATCATTCTAAACAAGACCTTTACTGTTCATGAACAGCTTTTTTGGCCACCAAACTATCGACTATGTAATTCATAGAAAACTTCCAGATGCACACTGTATATAACTTTGTGAATTTATACATATATGGATACTGCAAAAACATAATTTTGGTGAGTTTTGTTTTTCTTTCACCATTTCCATTTACATAATCACAGTATTTGAAGCAATCACTTCCTGCATGCGAATTTCTGTTTAATTCGATCACGAGGACCGTCAAAACGGAACACCACATGGATGATGACTGAACCAACACGAACAGTAGATTCTTCGATCTGTTTCATGTTTGGAACTTCCCAGCGCGATTACAGTGAGACCCTGACACAAATTTGGATTTTTCCTTGGAGAACCCAAGCAGAAATCTTCTCTTCTCGGGATAGGTATATTCTCTGGTATCAATGTCCTGCGAATCCAGAGGTTGGTTGTGGTTTATGGGCTCTACTCATACTCCACAACCCAGACCTCTTGCTTCTGATCCTTTCATGACTCTCAACCTCTTGCAAGATGACATAAACATACTGCAAAAATATGTGAAACCCTCGTGAGTACTACAGAGAAATATGTTTTAAAATTTTTGGATAATACAGATATGAGTTTTTCAGAGAATTGAAGCTATGGACATGGAAGAAACTTACTCCCATGGAACATCTCCAACAAGCATCCAGTCACCATCTTTGTCCTCGTAAGTAGGAACAAATTCTGATCCTTTGTAACCTTCACTCTCTGAGTACTCACCTGGCAAAGTTCCAAAACAAGATCTTTAGGACCACCGTAGCATCAAGTACCACAGATGCAAGCAAAAGACAAATAATAAGGCATATTTGTCGATATCAACTAATTATTACCTATCGTGAACTTGAACATGTTCTCCAGGGCTTTTAGGAGCTCTGGATATCCCTTATAAACCTTAAGGTCTATCTTTCTTAGGTATGGAGCACCATCCATACTTACTTTCACGTAAATCCCAGACGCATCAGGTTCAACCTTCTTCGGTTGCAGGTTATTTTTCCTGTACGATCGAACTGGAGGCCAACCCACAAGCTGTGCCCTGATTATAACAAGCACATCGAAGGATTTGAGTATTTTAGATAATCCGAAAATTGTTGACAACAAAAATAAAGAAAAAAAACTGCGTAAGACTTACTTGCGAGCAGGCAGTGTTTCATGGTCGTCGTGTTGAGCATCAGATTTACCCTTAGGTCCCTTTCCATCAGCTGGCAACGGCCGTTTATTGTTTCTAACGGTAGAAAACGCCTGTTCTTCATTTCCGTCCGTACCTGGCAACCCTAGTCTAAGCTCCGTTGCCTTGAGGTTTAGATCGTTCTCGTATGCAGCAGCACCTTCCATATCGCAATAACAATGTTCTGAACCAAAAACCCAGAAATAGAAGATCCTCCCGGAAGAGATTGGTCCTGAATTTAGAGAAAGTTTTGAAGAGATAAAGAGATGTACGAATACAAAAGAAAGAAGTAAGTGTTCTGTAGAGACCCTTTCTATTTCTATATATAAAAGGGGGAATGGGGATTCTTAAAAGAGTATGAATGCATGAATTAAGGACAAAGGCAAGCTAAGGTGTCGGTAGCTATAGCAGCACAACAGAGGCAACATGTTGATGCACTTAGGGGACAAGAGTGGGACAAGGCACAGCCGCCCATATGGAAGACTTTTATGGAGCAACGGTCAAGATGGGTTTGAGGAAATGAAATCAGGGGCGCTAGTTGCCTGGTATGGGAAGCATACCCATGTGGGTAGTGGGGTCTGCATGACTGTTGGGCATGGGCATGGCATGGCCATGTGGGACAAGAAGGCTTGGAGAGAAGCGGGGTTTACACTTTACATTACATGCGGAGAGTGAATGGAGATGGAATGTGGAGATGCTCAGCTCCTCAGTTATTCAAAAATAAATAAATAAACAAAGACAATAAAAAATTACATACACTTCTCGAGACCAATCTATTTATTTAAGATGCTCTTTCTTTCTTTGTTTTTTTTTCTTAAAATGGGTAAATTTTGTAATTATTAAGGATTAGGCTTTTATTAAATAAATTGTTGGGTGTTAATAATAATCAACAAAATACTTATTTGTTAATCAATTAATAATTCAAATTCAACGCTTATAATTCAATGTATCTAGCTATTGATCGATCGTAAGTGATAATTATTTATTAAGTGTGGACGAAACTTTAATATTTGGATAATATACTTAACAAGAGAGATATCCTTAAAAATAAAATATGTTAGTCAATTCAACTCTTCTTTCTCTCTCAACTCTACGATAACTTTTTTATAAAACCTATCTCCTCTTCAACTATTTTTATTGTTCTTCCGTTAGCAAAATTTTGGATATTTTTACTCAGAAGTTTCAATCAACAATCTTCATATTCATATTTTTCCTTTTCAAATTTATTAAATTTAAGATGTTCAGAAGATATTTGGCATTTTTTATTTTTATTTTAAGATTGTCTAGTTGAAATAATGCACTATTTGTATTTTTTTCAATGTTAGAAAAAAATTATATCTTATTTGAATTTTAAGATTTATCTTTGTACTCGGTTGAGTTTTTTAGTATTTTTAATACTATATTTATGATATAACAGTATTATATGATTAGAATATCATAAATAAAAAAATTAACATTTAACAATATAACTTGTATTATAAATTTACATTATTTAACGATTTCAATTTTTATTCGATTTGTAGGGATATAATTGAAAGCACAAGTCAAAATTAAACTACATTTTATAAAATACTGTTTTATACCAAACACTATAATAAGAATCCACCCAACTTTCATATTAGAATTCTTCTAAGTATCCAAACATGTGAATATCTTTACTTTCTATAGATTTATTTTCTAAAGAATCAAGTTCCAAATTTACTTTACTTTTCTGCCAACCAAACGGGACCCTATAGAATTGTACGAGGTTCTTTCTCAAAGTTTTAACGAAAATAAAATTTTATATTTTTATTAGTATATTTTATTCAAGTGATATAAAATTAGTTATGCATAATTGCTCGAAGATAAATAATGGAAGCAAAACAAGTTAAAGAGATATCAAATAACAAAGCTTGAAATTCATATATTGGCGATCACTGGCTTTATAATTCATCCATTGACACAATTAATAAGAAGTTGACTTAGAGAATATAAATATGAACCATTCTTTGCAATATCTCCTTTTAATTTGAAATACATTGTAAAGAGTACAAATTAAAGCGGTTTTGAGACACTTTCTTTATAATTAAAATTAGCAATTGATACGATTAATTGATCGACCTAAAAATATCAAAACATTACTAAATTTTGGACAAGTAAATTTTCAACTCGAGAACGAAGTTAATTATAAAATATGAAAATATATATGTTACTATAAAATTATAAAATATAACTTAATTTTTAATTCATGTAATTATTCAATGATGAAAATGCATTATAAAATATAACTTATTTATCATTCTCTATTAATTATTTTAAAAATAAAGTTATGAAATAATTAAAAATTAATATTGATTTAATATTCTTAAATGATTACTTACAAGTTTACAACAATACTTATGTTCTTAACACTTTAATATGATTCATATAGTTATTATATATATTTTTTTAATAAGGGTTGAATCTCAGTCAAAACTCAAAACTCTTCTTAACATTTAAAATAATTTATTTAATAATTGCGAATTCTGATGTATGTCAGCTACGGAACAGTATTACTGCTTCAAAAGGAGATCCTGTATACAGCAGAACTTTGGGAACTCCAAGATTTGTAGGTTGAGTAATTCCAAAGTCTCATTTTTGTTCAAGAAGCCATTGTAGAGTAAACTTTGGCACAATCCTATTTTCATTTCAAAATGATACCATTTTATATATAAATACACATAAAATAATATTATTTTGGAGCAAAAATAAAATAATTAGTACAAAATATCTGAACCGTAACTTTAAGGGTTATTGTCTGTTGTTTGGATAGAAACATGGTAAGAGCATCCAATGTACCGAGCGACAGAATATATATATATATCGAGTGACAGCGAGAGCGTGGTGAAACGATGGGCATGAGGATTGGCGTGTCCACTGGTATAGCGACACGTACAGAGTTACATGTCGCTACAATCCACGCGCCCACCAACTCCCAGGATTACGAACATAAGGGCCCAGTTCACTCGTGCGCCTTCTCAACTTTTTCTTCAATTATTTCTCTCGAGTCCTTTCACCTAATCTCCGTCTCTTGTCCAATCACATTAATATTTCATATATATATTCTCTCACATACTATTATTAATTTAATTTTTATTTTAAACAACAAATAAAATAGTTTTATTATTTTTATTATGTGTAGCACGTAGACCTTTAATAATAGAAATGTTATCCTTATTATTGCCCCTCGTTGAATTTAAAGAGTTCACTTATACGAGAGATCTTTAATATAAGATTAGTGAGAGAATATAATCGTAGGCTTTGGCTCCACATTTCAACCCAAAATGTTAAGTTATTAAGTTTATGGGTTATTTTCACTTATATATCCTTCACTAATTCCATTTTTTTCAAATGTGAGATTCTTACCTACACTTGGCATCTCAAAAATTTCCCCCTCAAGTATGAACTTTCACATTGGGCTTGGACTCCTCTTTAAGCGAAAGTATTTTATTTCTTAACAACTCGAGTATATAACATCACCAAGAGCCCTTCTACTCTACTGGTCTGCGCCCACCAAGAGTCTCTTTGGTCTTCTTCGTTTTAAAGATGAGAAGTGGCAACAAGCCATGGATGATGAGATTAGAGCAATTGAAAGAAATCAAACTTGGGAGCTATTGGATCTTCCAAACAATTAAAAAGCCATTAGTGTCAAATGAATTTACAAGACAAAATTGAAGGAAAATGGAGAAATTGATAAGCAGAAAGCTCCTTTAGTGGCTAAAAGCTACAAGCAAGAACATGGTATTAATTACAAGGAGGTTTTTGCTTCGGTTGCCAAACTAGACGCCATTAGAATGATAATTGCGTTGGCAGCACAAAATGGATGGCTTATCTTCTAGTTAGATGTCAGGTTGGCATTTTACACGGAGAGCTGAAAGAAAAGGCATTTATCGAACAACCTCTTAGCTATGTGAAAATGGATAGTCAAAACAAGGTGTATAATTAAAATAAACTCTATATAGACTAAAATAAGCACCAAGAGCTGGTATAGTCATATAGATGCTTATTTCTCAAAGGAGGAATTTCGTAAATGTCCATATAAACATACTCTTTATATCAAGAAAATTGGTGAGGGGAAAATTCTAATGACTTATTTATATGTTGATGATTTGATTTATACTGGAAATGATGGGGCTATGATTGAAAATTTTAAAAGGTCTATGATGGTTGAATTTGACGTGTTTGACCTTGATTTGATGCATTACTTTCTTGATATAAAAGTGAAGCAACTTGCTGCTGGAATTTTTACTTCTCAGAAAAAATATTTACAAAAAATGTTAAAAAGATTTCGAATGAAAGAATGCAATTCAGTAAACACACCAATGGAAGTTGGTCTGAAACTTATAAAAGAACCTAATGGAAGAAAGGTGGACAACACTTTGTAGAAGCAAATCGTGGGATATTTGATGTATTTAACTGCAACAAGGCTTGACATAATGCATGCAGTTAGCCACATTAGCAGGTTTATCGCTTGTCTAAAAGAAGTGCATTTTCAAGCTGCCAAGGGAATTCTTCGATACTTGAAAGGTATAGGTGGTTATGGGATATTTTACACGAAAGTAATTGGAAGTTTGGTTGGTTACACAGATAGTGACTATGCTGGAGATCTGGATGACAGAAAAAGCACCTTTGGGTATGTTTTTATGCTGGGTTCAAAAGTAGTTTCATGGTTTTCAAAGAAGCAATCCATTGTTGCATTATCAATCAAAGAAGCAGAATTCGTAACTGCTGCATATTGTGCAAGTCAAGCCATTTGGTTGAGAAACATTCACGAGGAACTTCACTTTAAACAAGAAGGTCTTACTGTCATCCATTATGACAACAATTCTGCAATTAATCTCTCAAGGTTTCCTGTTCTACATGGAAGGAGTAAGCATATAGATGTGAAATATCATTTCTTACGTGATCTTAGCAAGGATGAGAGGATTAAATTGATTTATTATAGAAGTGAAGAGCAAGTTGCAGATATATTTACTAAGTCCCTTAAGCCAATAAGTTTTTTGAAGTTACGAGATTTGCTAGTTTCTGTAAATTAAACTGAAAGATTTCAATTTAAGGAAGGGAATGTGAAGAAACTTGACAACTGTTAGTTGCATTTGATAGTTGTTAGTGAACTTGGTCTTTACTTTGGTTTATTTCTTTTCTTTAGAAACACGTGTTAGTAGTTCCTAATCTTTTGTTTTCAGTTAGAGATTGTGGTCATGTTAATTTCTAGTTTTTAGAAGTCATGGAGTAGTTTGTTATTGAGTTATTTTTTATTTTATATATAAGAGTCTGATGTAATTTCTTTTTATACATATAGCAGCAATAAAAAGCTTCTCTTTGCTTTGAATATTTTCCTTTGTTTTTGATTATACTGTTAACACCCCTAACTTCAATATCGGATCGAATAATCCTCCTTGTCTGATTCTTACAGACTTTCTCTCTCGTCTCATAAATCAATTCGATTACTCTCTCCTTTGCTTAAAACTTCAATCCCTCTTCTTCTTCTTATCATGGAGTATCCTTTGTATGCAAAAAACAACAAAGATCAATACATAAGTCTTGTTTCTCAAATAAGCTACAATCTTCTCTAAGTTTAATTTGAAAGTAGAATTTTGGCAATTAAGCACTGACCTTCTAAAAAATACAAAACAACCTTTTGCATACTGGCATCTTTGTATCAAAGTAATGGGGATGTAGAGGGATTTTAAGAGTTGAGAGAACAATGTGGAGATAGTAAAACAAACTCTTTCAAACAATGAGATCAATATCATCCATTATCTTAATAGGACTCTTTGTAACGGGCGGAAATGACTTGTTATTTTTTACATACAAAGGATACCCATGATAGGAAGAAAAGGAGGGACCAATGCCCAATACCAATAGACAGTAATGTTATTTGGACTAAAAGTTGCCCCTTCACTATTTTAACGAGCCATGACTGAAATCTATCATGAGCTCATTCTCTTTAATACTCTGCCTACATCGATGATTCTATATTTCAAGACCTTAAATCTTAAACCATAAACTCTAAACCTTAAAATCCTAAATCCTAAAACATGTATATAGTTAATAAATTATGAAATATATATAAGAATTTCATAAATTAAATAATCTAAATAAATTACTTAATTCAAAATTAAATGATATGTTTGAATCAACTAATATTAATAAATTTAGTACTTCTTATTCTTCAAATTGATTAATATTATGAATTTTAAATAAATCATAATTTGTGGTAAATAATTCTTCACCTCTTGGTTAGTCAACCTTATTAAGGAGCATAAATTTATTAATTTGAATTAAAATACTATTAATTGTTAGATATCTAATAAGCAAGCATACTAAAAAAACTGAGGATCTTTGGTTTGGCTTGGAAGTTGGAACTGGTAATATAAGGAAATAATTGTTGTTTAATTATTCCTTGGTGGCTTACAAAAATTTTGCCTAGTTTTTTTTTTTCCAGAAAAACTGTTTCTTCTTGGAAATTTCAGAAGACGCTTAGCAGAACTTTGCTTAAAAGCAAACTTGACCTTTATGTTTGTCACGGGCCTCTCCGATTTGTAATTTTAATACATTTATACTTTATAGGAACTACACAATTACGATCCATTTTAGCATCAGTGACTTCCTTTCTTTTTCTTTTCAGTTTTAAATCTCACTAGTTCATAAACAAGAGATCCTATACAGCTAAATTCAAATTAGGTTCTGACTTTATAAATAATATCAACACAACAAAAAACTGAATTATTTTACCTAATTGCTACTTTTATTCAGTTTCATAAAATTTATTACAAAAGGAAAAATACACTTTAAATCCATAAGTCATGGCCTTGCAAGACATAGGTGATGCATTTAATAAACCTACCATGAAAGAGAGAAAAGTTAGGTCTCCTCTCCTCTATGAAATTTGTTGTTGTCAATAATTCTTGTGAACAATAGGCATCCATATTTGACAGAATTTTAATTTTCTGAAGTAAATATTTTCAGAAACATCATTAAATTACTTTCCAATCATCATAAAATCTGATATTATACCCAAATTCTTGCTTTCAAGCATCCAGACACTGCTTCAAAAGCGAACTATATAGTCCAACAGAGATCTTTTCTAAAAGCTTAGCCCAAATAATTAAATTTTATATCCAAACTCTTAGTTGTGTGATATATGGCAATGTGGTATCATATGAATTATATTGATTTAGCTTCAAGTTACGCAGATGAGGCTTTGACGTTCTCGCGGGAATGCTTCCGCCCCTTGTATTTCTTCAACATTATCACCTTCTGAGAAACTTGCCAAAGTTAGCAGAATTCTGTGGCTAGCGACCCACTAATTCATGTACATTAACGTCTAATATTAAACATTGAAAGTTGGCTGTTAGTTTGCAGTGCTTGTGGTGATCAAAGCTTGAGTTTGGCATTCGCTGGAGTCTATCAAGAACAGCGATGACAAGACAGCGATGTTTGTACAGATTTTGGTCTATTCCTCAATGTCATATGATCCACTCAAATATACTCCAGGTTATATATATAAATATATATACACAATAATATATACTATGACCATGATACGACCCGTCAATGGAGGCCAAAACATTATCGTCTTAGTTGGCATTTGCAGGTCCGTGAGCCTTGACCAAGTATTTTGACGTGGACCGCTCGACCTTGGTGGTGCACACGGCTCCTCAGTTAACTATGTCTGGTTCCATCTCAGTAGACATGTGGCACTGATGAACCGCGAGATCTACTTTTCTAAAATTAAAACTGTTAAAGCATGTCCCTTGTGTTTCAAGTCTATCCTAAAGAGAGACTTTGGAATGATCAGATTTTGAACATTCAGCTTTTCAATATTGAATATAACAACAGTACTATGATTGCTGTTGCAATGCTCAAAACCCCAATCTCATATGGAAATAATAATGTGTACAAGAATCCTAAGCTTGGTAAGGTATCTGCATAGTTCCTCCAGCTTTTGATAATACATTTATCCAGACATGGAGACCCTTATACAGGAGTGCACAACCTGGAATGTTTAAAACAGTTTCTTTTAGGACAAGGTACCTTGCTTAGTTAATGTCATACTAATACTATCATCCTTAAAAATGAGACGGATTCAGAAACATACTGTACCAACGTTAGTTGAACATTAAGTTCGCATATATTATAGACTCCCTCCATTTAATGCCTAAGGAAACACGAACAAGATGACAAGGTACGTATACGACTTAGCTAGGTTAGATGTATATACGTTGTGGTCCTAGAAAATGCCAACTCACAGAAAAAACAATCCAACTCATTAATTAGATGTCCCTTTCCTCAAAAGGGAGGTATGAGCATGTAGACGGATAAGGTAATAAAGAGGAATTTTCTTATTACATTAAATCTGTGATCGTTTTGTTTATTTCAAGCCCTGTCTATTCTTTGATTAGAGGATAATTATTTCTCTTTTATATTTTCTTTTTTGCGTGGCATTTTCTGTAGCTTATGAGTTATGATTGGATGAATCTGTTCTTAATTGGCTTCTACTTTACCTGATCAAAGTCTAAAAATTTTTCTAGTTCAAATCATCTCCTTGTAATAACAAAAACGTAATCATATACAGCTGAATACACATTTTACTTCTGTAATTAGACGTCAAATTAATATTGGGTTTTCTTCTAATGGGTCGTCTCTTGTCCAAAATAGATATATGTATGTAGCTTCTATCTAGCAATATATGAAGGAACTCAAGGATATACACCAGAAAGGAACTACAGGGTTTTCCTTCTTCTGGGTCGAGTGTCTCGTCCTTTTGTCTCTAATGCATAATTTCATGTCTCTCCTTCAGTATAAAAAAGGAACAAAAGGGCCAAAGATAAAAGGAACCTAACCTTCATTAATAAACAGATTATGGGACAATATTCAACACTACAGTTTTCATAAAATATACTGATTGTGAAATTAATACAATGGTTTTTACTCACAAAATCCTAGAATTAATCTTAAAGATTTTATTAAATCATCTTATTTCTATTATGAATATAAGGTTTCAGTAGATTTATAGTATTTTATTGTTATAAATATGGATTATTTAAAAAGGACATATTTAAATGTTATTCTTTAATTTCCAAAAATTGTATTACCAAATCTTATAAAACAAATTTAACTATAATTTTCAAAAAATATTAACTAGTCTTAAGTCCCTAAATGTTATTCTATAAGCAATTCGTTTAACCTAAGACTCTATTCTTTGATCTTAATAATATGATTTGTTAAAAGTTACTCCATGAAAATTTTGAGGGGATAATTTGATATAAAAAAGGTCAAATTCTCGAGATATTTTAAAGAAGAAATTAATTTAATAATTATTATTTAATGGTTATTAGTGAGTACTTTTAAAATAAAAATTTTATTTTATAAACATAATTTTTTGTTATTTATAATAATAATAAATAATAATTAGGAAGACCAACCAACTTTTTTTCTTTAATTTGCTTCCAACGAAAATTCTCAGGCCAGCCCACCTTTTGAAGACGGAGACGACACTTTTACTAAAATTTAGGTTCCGTATTTCAATGCGATGCAGGAGGAAGAAACCTCCATTAACAAATCCAGAACTACGACCTTCATAATCCCTTACCTTGTAGAAGTTTGATCAACCAATAACAAGTTTACGAGTTTACGAAACTTAAAATTAGCAGGTCTAGATATTTTGCTCTTTTTTCTACTTAAGTTGCGTGTAATGACTGAATTGATGTCACTTTTACTTACCAAGTACTAACCTGACAGATATCTCTGTCTGAGTGATGTAAGTGGTGGACCTGTGTGGTCGGGTGCGGGAATTGAAGGATCTGCAGCTCAGGATAAAAGAAAAGAAAAGAAGAAGAAGAAGGTGTTAAATAGAGCGCGTTTCGAACAAGAAGTGACCATAGATAAGAAGAAGTTGCACGTGTGGTTGTAATATATGCATGTCTGGTTTGGTCTGGTCTGGCTGTAAGAAGTAGAAAGAAGTTACGTACCAGCAACCTACCTTGCCTTGCCTGGTTGTCATCTATCTGAAAACTGACAGCATAAAAGAAATAATTGTGTTGGGTTCGGGTTGGTTGATCCACCAAAATTTCCTGAAGTTGGTCGTCGAGCCACGTTTTTGCTTAAAACACCATTCAGGTAATATTTGTTACTTACGGGCATTGGTTACAAAAGGTAGGTCCCTAACGAAGCATTATAATCTTTCAATCATCATTTGTTCATGCACTTCTGGATCGACCTAGCTAGTGACTAAGGAAGAAGGCGTATTTGAGTTCAAAATATGAGCAAATATAACTTAATTACATATTAAATCAGGTAATCCTTAGGGTTAGGTTTGCTGAAGTAGAATACAACATATAGGTTGAGTATATGATTATCCAAAATATCAGCAGCACCACTTTAAACTCAGTGTATGATTATCCCAAATATCAGAAGTATCATTTTTAAGTTTTTATTTTCCTTTTCGAATTTAATGACCAAAGGTGATGGATAAAAACTTTTGGATTTTATGCAATGCAGATTGCCCGTTAAGAGTATTAATGGGTCGGTTGTTCAGTGCTGGCCTTGGACCATTAAAATTATGGCAGTTTTTATTTTAAAAAAAAGCTCTCATTCATTATTTATATATTAAATAAATTATTAAATTCACAAAATAATTTATAAATTATGTGCTTTAAATAATTTATTTAGTAAATTAAAAATTTTAAATTAAGTGATAGATAAAATTTAAATAATACTTGCAGATTTTTATATATTACTACTATATTTTTAAAAATTAATACAAGTTTTAATCGTAATGAGTAACTATAATTTTTTTCTGTAGCCTCTTAAATTGAGAGATTGTTAATTTCTGCGTTTAAACTACTCCTTGACCCCACGAAACAAAATTGAAGATAGAAGTCACTGTAATGTTTATTAATGGAGGGCCTTCTAGCCTTTATGATCGTCGTCTGCTAAAAATCATGATCCAATCGCAGTGTTGGAATATCTTCAGAAGTGCATGCGAATTTTTGCTGGTGGTTACACACCGATTTGTGTCACTATCTGCCTTCTGTACAGACGCTAACACCTTGCCGAGCAAATCAATACCAGATTCAGGCAGCAAACGAGTTTGCAGCAAACGAGTTTGCAGCAAATTTCAAAGCTGCAAAGGAAATATGAATTTCTTCTTTCCCGTTCGTACTTTAGGGAAAATCAAGTTTCATAGATAAAAAAAAGCTTGTAATATATTATTAAATTTTAAAATTACTTCTTAATTTTAATCAGAAAATCTAAACTTTCACTAACTTTTATTCTCTATATATATGCTTTCTCATTATTAGATAAATGAGTTTAACTGGCCATGTACATACTTCTCTAGAACCGAGTTCTTCTGGGTCTTGGATATGTCAAAATTGGATATAAAAGATATATAATTAACAAAACTAGAGGAAATGAGAATCCCAAAGAAAAAGAACAAGAATAAGAAGCTCCTCATCCACCTAGCTTATCTCCTTTGGTAAAGCTTGGAGATCCTCATGTCACCAAATAGTTGATTTGATATCCTCTTCGATTTCTGTAAAAAACTTGTTAACTTGTGTGCCGTATAATTTCAAGATCAATTGAGGATCACAAAAATCTTCACGATTGACTTCAAGCTAACCCAATAAAATTAATGTTTTCTTGACCTTTCTAGGCAGGTTGATGCGAGGATTAGAGGATTAGTTTAGCTTTTGATTGACCACAAACGCGTTTTGTTGGGTAGCAGAGATAATATTATAAGCACAGTGGCAGGCTGTTCAGGCTATAGTTTTTACTTGACATTCTAAGCAAAGAGTGCCCTGGTCAGCCCCCACCATTATACGCAGTGTCTCAGATTCTGCGAACATATGGAATAATATTATTGCGATGAGAGATTCTCGCTTATTGCAATTGTAGGACCAGTTTAATAAACTAGTTTAAGGGTCATTATTTGTACTACTAGTTAATTTGACAAGTCTGCCTTGTAAAGGTATCAGAATGGGGTCGCCCCCAGAAATTAATCCTCCGATCTACCAGAGAGAATTGAAGAATAGAGAAGTGCCGTAACGAATCTTTCATGCAGAACTTGTTGAGTATTTATTACATGTGCATGTGAGCATGTAATTCAGTGAAAATATTCAGTTTAGAGGGATAAATCAATTTTAGACAGTCACCAAGAATCTTGGCTTAATAATGGTAATTAATTAAGAATACTCTAATTTTTTGTTGGTTGTTCCATGAATTTGATCCTTCCAAATAAGGAATTTGTCGTGGAATCAGTTAACAATCATATGCTTATAAGTCAATCTAAGGACTATAAAATATAATTAGCATGCTTAATTAAGTTGAAATGTTAAGTAAACCTCAAAGGGTGGGTTATTGGGAAGAAAAAGTACGCTTCATTCAAGTATGTGACGACTCCTTGTGCGTAGAAGTGTACAGGCTACGTAGGAACCTTAGGGGTCTTGGGGTTCCAGATTTACATCCTCTAAGGTTCTTAGGGTGGGGTCTTAGAGGCTTAGGATTAGTCCGACTAAACTGGAATATCTAATGTAATAAAAAAAAAGTATGTTTCATTTTGAAAACAAAAAACTATACAGGTTGAGATAAATTATATATTAAAAAAGGTATTTATGAATCCATTATAAGCAGTCCCTTTATGACTTTTTTTTCCTTTAGGTTTGGTACGAACGAAGTAGGTGGATTGATCAAACTTCGTATAGACTGATATGGATACTACCATATAAGATAAACATTTATATTTATACTCAACTCTTAAAGTTGATCCAAAATTAAAGTGAATGTTCATCTTATTTTATAGGATTTGGCTGGTGTAGAAATCAAAATTCTCAACTTCAAGGGGAAACAAAAAGAATCTTGATACTCCTGTGATTAAATCTGGATTTGGGAGGTCAAAAGATGGCCACAGGACCACATGATCTCCTGGGATATATAGACAAGATATTTTCGATTCACATCCTTAGTCACGTACATGATGCTTTGTAATATAGATTTTCCAAAGGTTATCCTAATTAAGTGAAAGTCACTTTCTTTTTACTAGATAAGGAGTTCTTTTATGGTTCTTTTTCAGAAATATTGCTTTCTTGTGTTCTTATACATATTTCGACTGCACTTTAAGTCGAATTGGAAAGATGAAAGTGGTATTGTTAGTGATGCTTGGGATTACGTGGCTGAGATTGGCTGGTTATAAGGTTAGGATGATAATTATGAGTATTATAGGTATGTATAAGAAGAAGAACTGAACAAACAAGAATGGGGTTGGAAGATGGTGATGGCGCTAGGGCACAGCTAGGGTTAGGGATGTTTCCTTCTCGTAGGGACGTGACCTGTCGGTAAGTAATCACCATGGCCTTACAGTGGCTTTAGAATCACTGATGTTGACATCTATTATATGATTGGCCTCCATGTATGAAACTTGTAGGTGAAGAAATGGCTATGGATTTGCCCGTTCTTTACAAATTTCTTCATCTTCATATCAATTTGTTTGTCCTCAAGTCTTAAAAATGTCAAAGTTGTCGACTTTGATTTATCACAATATAATAATGGCGGAAAGAATCTGATAAATCAAAAGAAATAATATTTTCTCTAGTTAATTTTAAGTGTTGATAAATAGCTAAAAAATGTTTATCTTTAATTAAATAAAATTTAAATGTGAGATTTAGAGAGGTTTAATATATACAGTCTTACCTTTAATTATAGAAAAGTTATTTATAAAAATGCTGATTAAACAAAGAGATAATTAATAGAAAAACAGCAAAGAAAGGAGAAAATAAAGAAATTTATTAATTCTTTTCAAGGTGGCGTTAGTAAAAAAATGTTAAGAAAATGATGATTCATGTGAGCAGATGAATTATTGGTTCATGTGAGTATATGCATGATTTGAAGCTTCCTCGAAGAATCTGACCATTAATTAACGCTTTTATGCTCGAGCATTTATATTTTCTCACATTGTTTGTACACGATAATCATCGTGCTTGTTATAATAACCCCAACATGTACCCCATAAATTGTTGTAATAGATAGTAGAAGTTGAAAAAATAAAAGACTTAAAAAAGTATATTGCAATGATTTGAAAAACATTAAAATAATTGGAGCATTACAAATTTATTAATTATAATTGATTAGAGAATTGATTATTTCAATTAATTATACTTCAATTATTATGATTAAATTAAAAATATATTACTCACTATTTAAAACAAATTATATAAAAAATGAAGCTTAAATAAAATGAGAAATCTAATAGAATTTAATTATGATATGCTGATTTACTTTTTTTATTATACCCACATAAATAAAATTTTGCATGCGATGGTTGACCTGCACCAAGCTTTTTTCACTTTCAATATCAACGTCCCAAACTCTATCCACGTGTCTCTCCAGAAGATCAAGATAAGACATACTCATGCAGCAATACACACAAGCCTCCCCTTTCCCAAACACAAGTTATATTATTGGAGGGTCTCTCCTCTAACTAGCTTGCAAAACCAAGAAGAGGACACACAACAACATAAGAAGAAGGAGAAGGAGAAGAGAGCAACAAGGGGAGGAGAATAGGAACAAGAAGAGCTATCAACATCAACAGTGAGAGTCAATAATACAAAAAAATTCGGAATAGAACATACAGGTCTCTGAGACCATTCTTCGATATCGATAGGAGTCAGGAGAGACATGGCAGGAGTGATAGGCAACGAGCGTGATCTGAACTTTAAGGAGACAGAGCTGTGTCTAGGACTGCCTGGTGGTGGTCTGAAAAATGAAGCAAAGGCGACTGGGAAAAGAGGGTTCTCTGAGACTGTTGATTTGAAGCTTAATCTTCAGGCTAAAGAAGGTGTTGTGGATCTGAACGAGAGTGTGAAGAACATTGCGTCCAAGGATAAGAATAATCTCTCTTCAGCTACAATCAAGGACCCCGCTAAGCCCCCAGCCAAGTAAGTCTGATTGTTTCTTGGTATTATTTTCTCTTTACAAGACAGAACACTTCTTTAAGGTTCTTTTTCTAGGCGTAGTTTGGGTTTATCTTTGAGAATGGTAAGTCTTCGTTAACCATGAATAAGTACCTGCAGGGCACAAGTCGTAGGTTGGCCACCTGTTCGATCCTACAGGAAGAACATGATGGCACATAAGAACACCAGTGAATTGGAAGGTGAGCAGAAGGCAAGTGGGAATAGCAGTGGTGGTGCAGCATTTGTGAAGGTTTGCATGGATGGTGCACCATATCTTCGTAAGGTGGACTTGAAGATGTACAAGAGCTACCAAGAGCTATCTGATGCCTTGGCTAAAATGTTCAGTTCCTTCACCATGGGTATGTATGTATGTATGAATATATGCATGTTCTTGTTCTTATCTTTGTATGAACTCAACAAGAAACAAAAAAAGCTCTAACTTGGTCAGATCCAATACCTATCTATCATATTTTATGTTAATATGTGATCATGAACTACTTGTGCAGGTAACTATGGTGCACAAGGAATGATAGATTTCATGAACGAGAGCAAGTTGATGGATCTGCTCAATAGTTCTGAGTATGTGCCAACCTATGAAGATAAGGACGGTGACTGGATGCTTGTGGGCGATGTTCCATGGGAGTAAGTTCTTTCTCCATCGTGCAAATTATCTCCCAGATCCAGTAAATTAAGTAGAATAGTGAAGCTAAATGATTAATCTTGTTAGACTTAGGTTACAACCAAGTATGTATTACATAATTTTTAATTTTCTGTAGGATGTTTGTTGATTCGTGCAAGCGCTTACGCGTTATGAAAGGATCAGAGGCCATTGGACTCGGTATGAGATCAATAATTTATCTAGTGATTAATTAATTATCCAAACATTTATAGGAATAATAGTGACTAAACTCTCTTTTTGAACTTTCAGCACCAAGAGCTATGGAGAAATGTAAAAGCCGAAGCTGAAACTTATATATATACATAGCAAATTTGATGGTTGCTGCTGCATCTTTTTACTAGTCTTGTACTCTTGAAGACTAGGCCAGATATGGCCACTTAAATTTGTTTGGAAGCTGAATCGTGTTGCTTGGATTGTCTGTATTTTATTTTATTTTTTAATTTTATCGTAAATAGATATGAACAGATCTAGACAATTTGTAATGGGGCAAGAAGCAAGTAAACTTAACCTCTACTGTCTGGCTTGATTATTACTAATTAATGTTGTTTTTTTTGTTTAACAATTAATCACCACATATATATATATATGTTTTTGTTATTACATGTTTGTTGTGACTTGTTGTCCTGGTTGTCACAGTTGTTGAGTGTTTTAATTCCTCTTGATATTTAATGCTAACTTCTTAATTTAATTCAATTTAAAGATTCCTCATCTGATTTATGTCCCCATAAAAATAATAGTTATTAGTGTCTGTTGAGGTATTAATTATTGATGAAGAAAGTGAGAGGGAGAGGGAACAAGACCATGTGCTTGTTGATGGGAGCTTTTCAATTATAACTAATTGTTTTATGGCCTGTGTGTTCATAAATTTGGGGTTTGGGATGAGCAAATCATGGGTTTGGTAAGCTGGTGGTTAGGAGCATTTGCATGTTCTATTTTGTTTGCCCTAATAGACCATTATTGAATTTTATGGGATCAAATCATATATAATTACAAGTCCCGCTCCTTCCTCTATCTTCTTTCTAAACTACTCGCACACATCCTAAGCAATTATGATTTCTTGGATCTTGCACCACTTTGGTAGCCTCGTATTCTTTCTTTTAAGGAAATAATTTGACAAGTGATTGGTCAAATATAGAGTTAGATGACCAAAACAAGACATGGTTGATGGTTAGTGATCAAGGTTAGAATTAACATCCACTAAATCAAGGTTAGTGATCGGTTTCACTTAGTACATTGCATTAGACCAAAAGCTCTTCACTAATTAAAAAAATTAATTACTCTTATCAAGTTTAGATTACATAAAATGTTACTAAATTATTAAAGTTTTACCACATCTTGTCTTGTTTAAGCATAACAAGAAGTTGAATTGGGTAAGACACTTTAAGCTAACCCATCAATCAGAGGCTTAAAACCATATTATTTTGATTTTAATTTTTTTAAATATTAAGATTAAAATAACTTTTAAATTGTTTATGATAACATTATTTTACGATGAGAATACAAATCAATTTTAAAATTCAAATGTAATATAAAATTTAATTAATTAAAAAGCTTAATATGTTAATTTCGGGTCAAACTAATTGGGCTAGAAATAGGTAACATGCGCTAGCCAATGCATCAGGGTTCATCATGATTATATAAAACTTAGACAGTTCCCTTTTTTAAATAATGTACAGAATTCTTTTATGAGCTCATGGGATTGTTTAGGCAGAAATTTAATCCATAACAAAAGTTGAATAGTGATGAATTAAAGTAGGGTTACTTATTTATTAAATTTAAAAATTCATCACAAAAATTTGCTATTACTCCGGATTTTTTAAATTTATTTTAAAAATGATTCAGATATTAAATTTGTTAGCAAGTAAAAATAATGCCACTTAACCCTTGTTT
>JANZXP010000196.1:49229374-49244757 GCA_027576715.1 Erythroxylum flavicans | reverse complement strand
TGCATTGGTCCTTTAATTAAAATCCTGAAATAATTTCTTAACCAATTCTATATATTTTATAATTATCAAAACATAAAAGGATTTTTATTTGTCAACCACCATTGGTCCAACAATTTGAACTTCAGAAGCCTGACTTTTTTATCTAATCAAAACTTGGTAGATGGAATGCCTAAAATTTAGGATGTTGGAGAAATGTCTGAGAACTTTGTTTTTGGGAAGCAAAATAGGGTGGCTTTTTCTAAGGAAACGCACGAAGAGCATCTAAACCCATTGAGGTAGTGCATGCAGATCTATTTGGACCATTGAGTACTCCTCTTAATAATAATACATATTTTGTTGTGTTTGTTGATGACTACAGCAGGTTCACAAGAGTTTATTTTGCTAAAGAAAAATCAGAAACATTCTTTGTTTTAAAAAAATTTAAGGGTTGTGTTAAGAAGCAAAATGGGCATTCCTTAAAGATTCTAAGAACAGATTGTAGTAGTGAATTTCTCTCAAATAAATTTAATAGTTTTTGTGCAAATTCTGGAATTCTATGACAATTAACAACTAGTTACATACTACAACAAAATGGCGTGGCTGCGAGAAACAATAGAAGACTCGTGGAAATGGACAAAAGCTTGATGAAAACAAAATCCTTGCCAAGAAATTTTTTGGCAAAAGCAGTTCACACATCAACTTATATTTTAAATTGAAGCCTAACAACAGCATTGGATCATCAAACACCTTTTGAAGCGTGGTATGGGTGGAAACCAAAGGTTTTACATTTCAAAGTTTTTGACTGCATTTCTTATATCCTTATTCCTTCTCAAAATAGCCATAAGCTTGATGATAATAGTGTGAAGTGCATATTTGTGAGCTATAGTACTGAAACTAAAGGTTATCATTTTTATAATCCTTTGACTAATAAATTGATTATTAATCGTGATGTGGTGTTTAATGAGAAAAGTACATGGGATTGGACAAATAAATAGGGCTGTTCAAATCTTCTCCATGGATACTAATGATGATAATTCATCATCACCTTAAGCTCCATCTGGTCCATCATCTCTATCAAGTTCTCCAACTTCCTCAAGTTCTTCAACAACTCTTCCAAGAAAATGATGTTCATTGCAGGAAATTTATGAACAGACAGAAAGGTGTCAATTTACAACTATTCAAAAGCGTAAGTGCTTTGAAGATGTTGTACAAATCAAAGAATGGCGTGGTGCTATGGAAGAAGAAATTAGAGCCTTGGAAAAACATGAGACGTGGGAGTTTGTTAACCCACTAGATGGCAAAAAGATAGTTGGTCTAAAGTGGATTTACAAGCTAAAATTCATACCCGATGGTTCGATACAAAGTGAAAGCACGGTTAGTTGCTTATAGATACATGCAATAGAAAGGTATCGATTTCGAAGAAACCTTTGCCCCTGTAGCTAGATTTGACACTATTAGAACTATTTTAGTTGTTGTTACACATTATAAATGGCATATTTATCAGTTTGATGTCAAATCTGTATTTTTAATTGGTGTTTTGGATGAAGAATTTTTTATAGGCCAGCCAGCAAGTTATGAAGTTAAAGTGAAAGAATGAAAAGGTGAATAGGCTCAATAAGGCCTTATATGGCCTTAAGCAAGCTCCAAAGGCTTAATGCTTTAGGATTGATGGACATTTTAGCAAGATTGGACTTTGAAAGAGTTCCAATGAGTTTAATATATATGTCAAATCATGTGGAACTAGCAAGGTACTTATTGTATGTTTATATATGAATGATTTGATATACGCTTCAAACAGTAGTACTTTAATGGAGAATTTTAAAAGGTTAATGATCAAAGAGTTTAAAATGACTGACTTGGGTTTAATGAGCTAATTTTTAGGGTTGGAAGTAAAGCAAAATGATGGTTGAAATTTTCTTTTTAAAAAGAAATATACAAAAGATCTACATGTAAGATTTCAAATGCAGGATTGTAATCTCATGAAGACTCCCTTTACACCCAATCAAAAATTAAGTTTGGAAGATGGTGAAAACATGGTTGATGGTTATATTTATCAAAGTCTAATTGGAAGCTTACTGTATCTCACTTATAGTAGGCCAAATATTATGATCGCAACAAGTTTATTATCAAGATTCATGAAAAAACCAAGTAAACTTCAGTATGGTGCTACCAAAAGGGTGTTGAGATATTTGAAAGGAACTATTTCTTGTGGGGTTTGGTACTCTAATATTAACGCTCTTAAATTATTTCATTTTTTTGACAGTGATTGTGTAACAGCCCAGACCACCAGTTCACAGATATTATCCATTTTAGGTTGTTCCTTGGGTCAAACCTCTCACGGTTTTGCTCTTCCCACCCTTGAGAAGACGCGTCTTCCCAGGTGGGAAGAGTAAAACCGTGAGGGGCTTGAAGCCCAAAGTAGACAATAACTATGACGGATGGTCTAGGCTGTTACAAATAGTATCAGAGCCGGTGCCCGAATCGTTGTGCTAGCTAGGCTGGGCCCTAAGGGAGTGGAGAGTGTGAGATCTCATTTCAGTTGAATAGGAGAACGAAGTATGCCTTATAAAGATATGGATATCTCTCCCCCTAAGACGTGTTTTCCCAATATAAATATTCTAAGTTGTGTAAATAGTTAAATACATAATAAATTATGCATTTATTGTAATACAAGAAGATTTGCAATATGCTCTCTCTCTCGCATATTGTAATACAAGAAGATTTGTAATAAATTAGAGAAGATGAGTTTGCAAGATAAACATGAAGATTAGTTTGTGAATATTGTGTGAATTATGTGTAAAATATAAGAAAAAAAAGGATTAAAAATAGGTTCATTACTTGATCTAAAAAATCTACCTAAACAAGTCATTTGAGAGGTTTTTTTAAAAAGCTCTAAATTTGAGCTTCTTAAAAAGTTATATTTTAATTGTCAAAAAAGTCATATTTATTAAAGAAGTGTTTCTTATTTTACAACCAAAAACCTAATTTTTTAAAAAAAGGCTTTACCGGTAAAACAATGTAATTATTTAACTTCAAAAGGCTGTCCAAACGGGCACCAAATGTCTTCTCTGAATTCACTTCACGAAGTCTTTGTCCTCTGTTAATTGAAAGGCCTAGAATCTGAAAGCCTAGAATCTCAAGGCGGTACCAGAAGAGGCAGCCAAGGACACAAGTAGAAATGGCTAAAGACGAGGTATGACGTAACACGGCATATGTTCCTGTAATGAAGGCAATAACCATGGCAAGCATGGCCAAAATGTTTAAGTCCACCACCAGGATGAATAGCAAGTAGACCTTCGTCTTGTTCTTTTTCAGAGTCATGAAGAGATGGACGAAGACAGCAGTACTAGACAGCATCATGGCTATGGTATCTGTAATAATAAATGCTTGAAAAGCTGTCCTTCTGACTAGAATTGCACCACCCTCATCTGGACCTTCATCCTTGTAACCACCAGGCAAGGTGAAACCTGCGGCGAAGGTGACCGTTGCTATAAGTGTAGCCACCAACAGTTGTGCCTCTCTAGCGTCTTTAATGTAGTCCATTATGCCATCACTACTGTTATCTTTTATTTTCCCTGCATCACCGTTGTTCACCTTGTCGCTTCCTTCTCTTTTTACTTCATCTTTCTGGATAGCAATTCGCCATCCTCTTCCCACCCTCAACTCATCTCTTAAACACTTTGCAAATCGTTTCTGCAACACATGTATGATTGCGTTAGTCATTTTATAGTGGTATCTGAAGCACAAATGGAGAAGATTCGAATTGTAATGAAATATAAGCATGAAAAGAAAACTGATGTTACCCTTTGACCCCATAGAACATCTGCGGATGGGAGGAGGTCAAGAACATTGAGGTTTCTGCCATTAAAGGCTAACTTGTCCACTTGAGGGTGAGTCACGAAAGACTTCATGAAAGAACCAGAATCAGCGAGCTTATGGAGAGGTGTGCTTCCTTGATCATTCTTCTTATTTATAAGATTCTTGAGCAAATGGTGATTCAGAACCCAAATCACTGCCTCCTCGTTGTCGCTGTCGACTGCAAAGTGAAAGACGTTCCACTTCCTTTGATCGACCAGCTCGCAACAACCTGGACAAAGCTTTATAATGGCCTCCATTACCGCTACATGGCCACGGCTAGCCGCAAGATGAAGAGGTAACATTTTGGTTTCATCGTTTGTGGGTGTGTGGGCTACAGATCTGTCAACTTTTAGTAATAATTGGACGATATCGCTGTAGCCAAAGTAGGCGGCGTAGTGAAGTGGAATCCACCCGTTCTGGTCGTCTTGTTTGATCAATGCCTTCCCTTTGTCTTCGTTCGCCAGTAGTAATTTAGTAACTTCAGTAGAATTCAATGCGTGAATTTATATGAACCCATCAAGATTGATCAACATTATTATTTCACATGCAATGGAAAATTGTATTGTCAGGCACACTTACTTGTATAATTTACTAATTAATAGTTGTTAGTAAATTGCATATGGAAGAAGGATAACTTTACCCGAATTGTTACGAATCACAGCCGAGTGCAGAGCAGTTCTACCAATGGGACCGCTGTGAGCTGGTGATGGTTGGCTTTGTAATATAACTTGGACAACAGCTTTTTCGACTTCCCTCTCAACAGCTAGATACAGAGGAGTCTCGTCGTATTTGTTGGGTTCATATGAAATGTTAAGCTCGCCTGCCGTGAGCAACGATACCAGCTTGTGAAGCTTATCCTGATCATAAACGTTGCTTAATCTTAATGCTTCGTGAAGAGCCGTGTCTTCGTCTTCATTTTTCATGGCTATCATCTCTCGCACAGCTGCAGCTCCAACGACGCCTTTATTTTGGTCATTCTCCGGAGATCTTTCCGTGTCTTCGTCTTCATTTTTCGTGGCTATCATCTCTCGCACAGCTGCAGCTCCAACGAGGCCTAGCTCTTCGTCATTCTCAGCAGATATTTCACATAGTTCGACAAGTTTTATCGCTATATCTAAGTGTCCATGCCTGGCTGCAATGTGAAGTGGAGTGTCTCCCTTTTTGTTCTGCTTCTTTAACAAATTTAAATGTGGACAGCGTTTAGCTACCCATTCCGCCAATTTTATGAACTTATCATTTCCTGTTGACGGGTTTTTCCCATTAGGGAAAGGGAGGGCTGTGATGCAGATGTGGAGGATTGAGTCATCGTTTGGTGTCACTAACTGGTCGAGACAATCTTTGTATTGCTTGAAAGCTTCTGTATCGCCTTCAACTGCTTTAAAAAATAGCGAACCATCCATTATGGCCGTATAAGACTTGCCATGAGGACCTGAAACGTTTCTTGTTTCAACATTCTGACTCAAACTGTTAACAGCATCTCCTGATTCTGCGGCCGCCATGGCAGAAAAGTTGTGTTCACTTGAGAGAAACCAGAATTCCTTCCAATAAAGACTGGTTCGATCTCAAGAAAAGAAGATCATGTACAAAAATCAATGCATGGGGTCGAGAGACAAGACGACAAAGCTGTTAGCCTGTTACGAAGAGGACGTCTGTGGCTGGTTTGTGTGTCTTGGGCACCTGATCCTCTGTGCGATCTCCGGCCGTGCCTTGAGAGAGGATTAAGCTTATGTTAGTAAAGGAGAACAAAAATACAAGATTTGAGAGATAAGAAAAAACTGTTGAAAAGAAAACCGCATAAACTAACCTGTAATTTGAAGAGCAGTTGAAATAATTGACATCAAATTGAATTAACAGCAAGAGACCTCCTTCTTGATGTAGGTTTTTGTATGCCTATAAATAGGCAAATTGTACCAATACATCAAGGTCAGAGAAAACGTAGAAGAAGCTGAGCTTTTCTTATTTCAGCTTGAAAACGACGAACTTCAGATTCACAATGGTTCAATCTATTGACAACTAACCACTAACCACTAATATAATAACATTTAGGACCCACTAACATAAATGTGTTAATAAAGTAGCAATAACTTTTTGAAGAAGTCAATTATATTTATTCAACAGTTGACAAGATGACAATGTTGTTAGCCTGTTATTAGATCTAATTTTTAATAATTACAAATAGGAATAATTTTATTACTTATTGATTTATATTGTTTTTACTCAAAAACAATGAAAGCAAAAATTTTGCATAAGAAAATATGCATTAGCCCTATACCAATTAGAAGCTTGACCAATACCAGTTAGGGAGTTTTATTCTTATTCGTAATTCTATTTTAGAAAGGAAACTACATGTAAACAAAAAAAATCAAAGTGGATGAGGTAACATTGTTGGTAAAAAGATATTATGGCACTAGGATAATGCTAAAAATACAATAATACTTAGCATTGGTAAAAAGATATTATGGCACTAGGATAATGCTAAAAATACAATAATACTTAATATTTAGTTGGTGAGATATCTTTGACGGTAACAAAAAATGAATTAGCATAAAACCTTTTGTTTTTTTAATCCGGTAACCATCATTACTAGAAATTTAAAAATTGAATATATTATACTATAATATTTATTTAATTATTAATTTTAATAAAATATAAGAAAATATTATTAATAAAAATGATATAAAATTAAAATAAATTATTTACTCAATTAATTTTTATATTTATTTAATATTTAATTTATTATAACATAGTTACATTGAAAACTTTTATTTTTGTTTGAAAAAATCGATTCTCTTTTTTACAGTAGATGCATTATGATTCAACCATATTTCGACTTATCATATTTATTTTAAATAAGTATTTATGATAAGATTATTATAACTTCTCTACATATATCTACTGTCAAAAAGAGAAATGATTTCTCTTTTTATTTGAACTATTACTATCATTATAATTAGATCAATTGTAATTTCAATATCTATTCTCTTTAGTGAAAAGTAAAACACTATTAGTTTTTGATATTTTAAAATTACTTAAAATTGAAATTATATTTTGAATATGATAGTTTTTATCATAAAAGTTTGTTTTTTGTTTTTTATTTTTAAAATCAGATATTAAATTTTGCTCTTTATTTTTTCTCTGTTATATATATAATACCATTAAAATATCTTTGTGATATATTGTCGAGTTATTGGTGTTCTGTTATGCTTGCATACTTCTTCCAATTCTATAAAGGTGTTTTTGTTTTTTTTTCTAGTTCAATTGTATTATAACTAGTTTGTACGATATTGCCTAAAAATCATTTATTTGGAAGTGAAAAAAGGAAAAAAGTTGCATCTTGTGTTTCCTTTAGACAATAAGAGATATTTTAGTTGAAAAGAGCTTATAAGAGAATTGCATCTTGTGTTTTCTTTAGACAATATCTCTCGATATTTTTTACATTCTTATTATTTTAGAAAATGGAGTAATAGAAATATTAGTGATAGAAAATGTTTGGTTTACTCTAAACTTATACATAAAGTATATTGTTTTTGTTGTAACTTGTTCAAATATAATAGCAAACAAAGTGCATTAGCAAATGATGAATTTAAAGATTAGAAGCATCTTAGTGAGAGACTTAAAGAACATAAGAATAGTATCGAATATATGACTAACATGAAGACTTGGAATGAGTTAAGAGCAAGATTGAGCAAAAATCAAACATTCAATAAAGATTTACAACAAGAAATTGTAAAGAAGAAAGAATGTTGGAGACATGTTTTGATAAGAATAGTTTCATTTGGGAAATGTCTTCTTAAATATAATTTAGCTTTTCAAGAATCCAATATAAAACTTTGCCAAGATAGCAATGGTAATTTTTTTGGAATTGATTGAAATGATTGCTGAATTTTATGTAGTAATGCAAGATCATATTAGATCCATTTAAAATCATGAAATTCATTGTCATTATCTTGGTCACAAAATTCAAAATGAGTTGATTTCTTTTATTGCTTATAGTGTTAGAAGTTCTATCATAAAGATCATTAAAGAGGCAAAATACTTTTCTATTATTTTTTCTTGTACCCCATATTTGAGTCATAAAGAACAATGAATTGGTTAAAGTGTGAATATATCAAATAAAAAATAAAAATAGAATAGCATCTTTTAGAGTTCTTGAAGGTAGATGATATATCTGGATTGAGACTTTTAAATGAATTATTAAATGCATTTAAGTCTCTTGATCTTAATGTCCATAATGTGAGAGTTCAACGTTATGACAAGGATTAAAATATGAAGGGAAAATACCAAGGGTTCAAAAGTGATTATGTCATATTCTTGATCTTAATCTTAATCTTAGTGATATGATACATTCTTGTGTTAAAGTTATTTCACTTTTTAGAGTTCTGCAACACATATATGTGTTATTTTCAAGTTAACCTAAAAGATGGAAGGTTTTACTTGATAATATTTTGGGCTTAACCATGAAATTATTGTCTAACACTAGTTGGAAGAGTCAAATAAAAAGTGTTAAAACTAATAGATTTCAAGATACTCAAATAAGATTGACTTTAATGAAATTATCTAGATCTTGTGATAATGTCAAGTCAAAGAATGAAGCGAAAAGTTTGATTAGTGTACTTGAGAATTTTGAGTTTTTACTTGGTATGTTTATTTAGTATGATATTTTATTCGCTATTAACATGGAAAGTAAAAAGTTGTAATCTAAATTTATGTGTATTCATGCTATCATAGAGCAATTAGAAGATGGGATAATATTTTTTAAGAAATATAGAGACGAAGGATTTGCCTCCAATATGAATATTGTCAAAAGTCTTGCATATGAGATGAATGTAGAGCCTACATTTCCAATTAGACTTTGTGTTATTAGGAAAAGACAATTTGATGAAAATGATCAAGATGGAGAAATACAATCAGTTGAGAATTCTTTTAGAGTTAAATACTTTCTAGTTATTGTGGATTTGACAATTGTTTCGTTGAAGAATATACTTGAATAATCAACGACATTTAAAAATATTATTAGAATCTTATTTGATTCAAAGAAGTTGAGGTCGTTGGACGATAATGAATTAAGAGAATGATGTACTAATTTTACAACAACTTTTTCTTGTAATAATATATCAGATGTAGATTTAGATTATCTTTTTTCTAAATTAAAAGTGTTGCAAATGACTCTAACAAATGAGTTATGTCATAAGTTGAAAATTTTGAATTTGATAAACCTACAGATTGTTATCCAAATGTTTCAATTGTTTATTGAATTCTATTGACTATACTTATGACTGTAGCGTCAGTTGAGAGAAGTTTTTCAAACTTAAAATTATTGAAAACCTACTTGAGGTCATTAATATCACAAGAAAGGTTGAATAGTTTAACTATTTACTGTATCGAGAAGAATATGTTGGTCATATTGATCTTGATACTATTATTAATGATTTTGCACACAGAAATATATAGTGAAATTGTTTCTAATAAATCATGGTCATGTATATGTAGACATGTCAATAGGCCAGGCCAAGCCCGAGCCATCCCATGATGCTGGCCAAGATGGGCCAACCACCCGTGGCCCAGCCTGTCGGCGGGTTGACAGGCCCGACCTGCCAATTTATTTTTTTAAAAAAATTCAAAACGATGTCATTTTGGACAAAATGACGTCGTTTCGAAAAAATGACATAATAAATATGCGGTGAAATTGTTTCTAATAAATCATGATCATGTGTATAATATGTCATTTAGAAGACAAAAAAAAAATGGCATAAAAATTTATAAACCTCTTTTGTAATTTAAGATTTTTTCAAAAAAGTTTAATCTATAAATTTTTTTTAAAACTTCATCTAATTTTCAGTTCTTTAGAAAAACACCTTCTCTTGCACTTTTATTAAAAAATAACGATGAAACACGTATATTATAAACATTAAACGTAAACTAATCATATATTACAAATATGATAGACTAAATCAGCTATTAACCTTGATTTAAACTAATTAAATTTGACTTAAATTAATAATTTAAGTTAATTATAATAAATTGTTAGTTTAAGTTAAATTTAATTAATTTAGTTTAAACTTAAGAGGTTGGAAGAATTCTCATATAAATAACATTTGATTAGTACAATTGTAATATTTATGGTGCATATATTTTGTTATTATTTTTAGAGAACTAAAAATTAGAAAGAATTTTCTTTAGATCAAGAAAATTTTCTAAAATTTTTTCAATTATGGAGGCAATTTATTTCTTTTACACTAAAATAAAACTTGTTTGATGATTTAAGAAGAACCACAGCTTCTCTCAGTCTCAATTTGTACCTTTGACTTGAAAAAGTGGCATCAAAAGTAACTAATGGTTGTGTTTTTCTCAAAACAAAAAAACAAAAAGGGTCATGTACCTCATCTGATTCACTAGGAATTCACATAGTGTCGGTAATTATTTTGCGGCCGACGTCATTTCAACTGATAATTGTATTGATGTTTATTTAATACATTTGAAGAAGCAGAATGAAATAAAGAACTCCAGTTGATAATTGGTTATGGATCACAAATTTCTCTTTATAAAGTAATTACTTTTTTATGACGACAAACTTAATATTTTATGGGACAGGGGTCTTTTTCTGTTTCTTGTCTTGTTCTTAAGATGACAAATTTTATATCTAAGCAGAAAAGATTAATTAAAACACTGGTTTAATTATATCTATTTTTGCAATTTAAATTATTTTAATCTTTAATTTTTGTTATATAATTTTAAAATTCCTATTTTTATTTTACTCTTATTATTTGGAATCATTCTCTATTAAGTTTTTGACAAATAGTAAGTAAATACTATCGTGTAATTTGATTAGGCATTATGTAATTTAACATTTATTATATTTTAGTCATGCAAGATATGATGTCATCTTATTTGAAAGATATAATATGTAAATCAAATTGTTTTATATATAATTACTATTATAATTATGAGTTGTCTACTTTTTATTAATTTTTAAATAAAATATAACGGAAGTACATAAAAGTGAACCAAAAAATCAAATTATATGATAATTTTTTAAAAGCTATAAAATAAAGTGAAAAGGGCATAAATTACAAAGGAATCTAATGTAATCAATCATATAATATTTTTTAAGAGTTACTAACTACTTTTTATTCCTGGAAAGCTCCTCTTTTTTATTAATTAAAAAACCTTAAAAATTAAACATTCTACTTTATACACATAGAAAATTATTATAAAAATATTCCTCGAAATACTTGATTTTTTTTACTAACTCGAGTTAATATTTAAAAAAAAACTGTTATCTACGAACATTTACTCTTGAAATATGACTTCTTTAATTGTGCCCTTCCAAAATTTTATTAATAAATGGCCTACAACTAATGCATTAGTTATATAATTTATTCATAAAGGCAAGTTTATGTGTTAATAAATATACATTTGGTCCAGTGCATAGAATATAATGTGATCATACTTATCAAATGTTTCGTAAAGCAAACTATATGCACTTCATTTAGGAATTTTATCAAACACCTAGTCTGTATGTCAAAGGAACATTCATTCAATTTGATATTGTGCAATACAACTTTAGCTAACTTAGATAATTCTACCAAGTAGGACTTAAGTGTAAGGAGCTATCTTAACCAGTCTAAAAACAAGTTTTTACCAGATTTGGGTGGCTTAAAAACAATCAAACACTAAAAATGTCTCAATGAATTATCACAAATATGTTATGTGCATTTTCACCTTATATTCGTTTTAGGACAGAAAATAAATGAACACATATTAAACATAAGTGAGAGACTTTTATTAATGTGTTAATAATATTAATACATAAAATTAGAGTCTGAAATATGTCAGTCTATTATATACAAGGAATGGTTTGGAGAAGTTACAAGTAGTTTTTAAGCTACCAACTTGATTGTTCATATCTGACTTATTCATGTTGATCTTTGTTTATGTTGTTCAACTAACGCGACCATTAGGATAAGCAGATTATAACTCTAACTATCAAATAACTGATGTAGTGAGTATCATATTCTCACATCGCCTTAAAGTATTGGTCGAGATGGCCTTATATATGGGCTGGACAAACCTATCTACTAGATTAGTCTTTTAGTTAGTTAAGCCTAGTCTGCATCATTTGGTATCAGAGCCGGGCTCTCATGCATGTGAGCGCACGCAAGTCTGTGGGGTTGGTTTGGGGCGGTCCTCTAGTAGAATGTGATCCAGACCATACACGGGACGTGTATTCTTCTGCGATGAAGGGAATTGATGCAATGATTATCATAGTCCCATATCGCCTGAGAGTATTGGTCGAGATAGCCTTACACATGAATTGGGCAAACCTATCTACTAAATTAGTCTTTTAGTTAGTTAGGCCTAGTCTGCATCAATAACATAATTAAAAAATAGACATAATCGTCCTAACTATTAATATTTGTCTAAATATAACTATCTGTCCCAGTAAAAGAAAGTCGAAGTCTTCGTCGCAACTATTTTGTTACATTTGCCATAACTTTTGGGACATTGACAAATGAAGCTTATTATTTCACATTAAATGGAATGGAATCAGAACAGGTACAACCGTACAACAATCCAATAATGAATACTTTCTTCGATGACGAGGAGTTGTAGTATATTAGTATGAAGCAAGAAGGTTGCTTTCCGGTGGGTTGTCTAAAGAAATGACATGAACACGAGAGCCATTTTATGACTCATTTACCAAACATGTAGTTATACATATATATATATATACATATATATATATATATATATATATATATGAGTAGAGTAATAGCCGAATCGAATCCTATCTATTATCATCTCTAAACACTCCACAATAAAATAGAGTTGCAGAAAAAATGAACAGAAAATTACTAAAGAGAGCTCTAATAGTTTACACTGTCCTGGTTTGATTATTAACAATTAACGTCTACTGTCTGGCTTGATTATTACCAATCAATGTTATTTTTTAATAACTAATCGCTATATATATATATATATATATATATAGTGTGTGTGTGTAAGTGTGTGTTTTTTTTCTTATTACATATGTTTGTTGTGACTTGTCCTGGTTGTCACAGTTGCCAGAGTGTTTTTTATAACTTCTTATTTTAATTCAATTAAAAGAAATAATAATTGCTTAGGAAGTGGTGAGAGAGAGGGAACAAGACCATGTGCTTTTCAATTATAACCATTTGTTTTATGGCCAGTGGGTTTATAAATTTGGGGTTGGGGATGAGCAAATCACGGGTTTAATAAGCTGGTGGTTAGGAGCACTTGCTTGTTCTATTTTTGATTCCCCTAATTGACCACCATATATAATAAGTCCGGCCCCTTCGTCTATCTTCTTTCTAAACTACATCCTAAGCAATTATGATTTCTTGGATCTTGCACCACTTTGGTAGCCTCGTATTCTTTCTTTTAAGGAAATAATTTGACAAGTGATTGGTCAAGTATAGAGTCAGATGCCCAACCCACGATCTGGTTGATGGTGGGCGTTTTTCAAAGAGTCCCACACTTTTAGAGGTTGGAGATTCAAAGTCATAAATCAAATAAATTGTTTAAGACTCTCTTTAAGATCTTTAAGCATGTTTATGCGGGTAGTGAGTCGCATGAATTTAATAATTTTAGACTTGAAAGGTGAATTAATTTTGTCAAAACAATGTTGTTTTTATATGAATTCTACCTAACTAGTCGTTTTAAATTTGAGTTGACCGATACAAACTTGATATGTAGAAAAATGAATTTGAATCTTCTATTATTATTTTTTAATAAATTAGATTAAGTTTATTATTTAATTATGCATCGCTGGTTTGATAAAATATTTTATTTAAATCAAATAGTTTGCAAATTGTTATGTGTAGTTAATTGTTTAATCAATATACATATGACTAATTAAGTGATTATAGACTATTATATTTAAACGAGATTTAAAAAAACTAATTTCACTTTTTTCTTCTTAGCATATTTATAATAATCAATACTGCGCAAATGAACGTTTCGTATTCAATAAAATTTAAATAAATTGATCAATTAAATTAAACTAAGAAAGTATCATTGGTTAAACGTATCGAAATTGTTAAATGTCATAGCACTATAGCAGTGGACCGCAGGTCCACAATCCACGGCAACGGGCAGGATTAAAGAAATGCGCACGTTTCCGTCTCCATGTGCTGAGAACTTGATGAAATTTTATTGTCATTATTTATTATTTAGTAGAAATTATCCTTATCAAGTTGAGGTAACATAAAATATTAATAAAGTTTTTCCCTGTATGGCTGTATCATTCTTATGCATTTAAGAAGGGAATTGTATTCAAATAACCTTCTTGTTCTTAACCATTTTTTCCTTTAATTTTATAGACTCTAATTATTTTACTTAGAATAATAGTAAATTTTAAAATTCAAAAAATGTTTCAATATTTATTTTTAACGCCTTTTTAATTTTAAAATAGAACAATTAAATTTTAAAAATTGTCAATTACTATTTTATTAATATTTGAATAATGTAAATATTAAGAGAAATTATATAATTATATTGTTTTTAATATTAAACAAGTGATTATATTTTAAATATATGATTAATATATTTAAAAACTATGTTGACAAAAATAAAGAGTGACTTTAACGTGTTTAAATAAATATTTATTTTATTTTATTAACACATTTTAAATTAAATCATTCAATTTTAAAATTTTATAAGACATTAAATAAAAATTTGAATTTTGAAGATTGCAAATGTTTCTTCTTCTGCATTTATACGAAGAACAAGAAGAGTAAAAGATCTGCAAAAAACTTCTTTAATCGATAGAAATACAACAATAACCTAAATATGTGATTATTTGTTATTTATGCATATATAAAGATCCTGCTTAACATTATCTATATCATTATGTTCTTTCTTATTAAAGTAACATTGGTATCAGAAAATAAGTTTGTTTATATGCAAATCCAAATGTTGGTTTTAGATATACTGTTTCTAGAATTGTGATATATGAATGCTATGCTTCACGTTGGTTTTAGATATACTGTGATATATGAATGCTACGCTTCACGTTGATTTTAGATATACTGTTTCTGGACTTGTGAAATATGCGCGCTACGCTTGACGTTGGTTTTAAGATATACTGTTGTTTCTGACTTGTGATTGCTTTTTTGTGGATTCTGGTATATCAAATTTCATACTCGGTATAAAAATAGATTACTTACATTCATTTTGTTTCTGGACTTGTGATTGTGTTTGGCTATGTTATTGGATATGCTAAATTTTTTGTTCTCTCGTTACTTCTCTCTCTAGAAGTTTGTTTTTTTGTTTTCTGCACACGATAAGATGAGATCTCGTTTCTTATTAAGAACAGTAAAGTACATAAATTCTGTTGTTGTGGTCTTATATGGGAACCATTATAAACATGGCCAGTGGATAGAAGAGGAAAAAAAACAAAAGAGAGAACGAAACGCAGAGCAGACAAGGTAGAAGACAACTTCTAGAACTGGTCGGGTCGGTCGTGCTGGGCCCGAGCCCAGTCGTAATGACCCACAGGCCGATCGGTCCAATCTTCAAAGATC
>JANZXP010000196.1:49185610-49221160 GCA_027576715.1 Erythroxylum flavicans | reverse complement strand
TGTTCCAAACAGTGTAAATTGAATTCAATTCAATCTCATTAATGTAATTGAATTCAATTCGTTAATGAATTCAATTCTAAGGTTTCCAAACACCCCGTTAGTCTTTGAAATTCAATTCACGTGACTAGTAGCGTGAATTGAATTTACAAAAGCAATGGGTTTTAAACCCACGTATGAATTCAATATATTGCTTTTCTTTGGTTCCAAACAAGTGAATTGAATTCAACCACAAACAGGCTGTAAGAGAAATAGTTTACTAGTTGAGAATTATAAGAACAGAAACTTGGAAATAAGTGACTAAGAGAAATAGTTCTGAACCCTGTCTCACACGGATATTATTATTAGGCCAAGGTCGATGGATAACAACCTCATACACACATACAGAAGGGTTACAACTAGGCTCTTGAACGCGTAGCCCTTAAACCCAAGGCTCTGTACCTTCCCAAATTCTGAAATTGGTTCACAGAGTCCATGCTCTGGATGTGTTTCTCGTTTTAAATGGCTCTGCTTCCCAGTCGTCAATTTCATCTGGAAAGCTCCGTCTCTAAATTCCACGGCACTCCTCTCCAGTTCTTCAGGTACACTTATTCATTTACTCCGAAATCACACAAGCTCTGCGCAAATTCTCCCGCTGAAAAGCGCCCACCTGGAAAGTCCCCTCTAGTTTCCTCAGGAAATCCCGTCTCTCAAAATGCGGAGTTATCAAACAGCAGGAGCTGGTTGGCCGAGTGGCACAAACCCTCTAAACGAATCCAGCTCAAATCGCCTCAGGCAGTGTTTAATTATAGAAATAGGAGTGGTAACAATATCGATAGTAGCGGTACTGGCAGTACAATGGAAAAAATCGTGGAGAAATTGAAAAGGAATGGTTTTATGGGTGGTGACGGCAGTGAGAAGAAGGATAAAGAACAACAGAGAGTGATAGAAAAGGGGAGTGTAGAGGATATATTTTATGTAGAAGAAGGAATGCTGCCGAATAGCAGAGGTGGGTTCTCAAGTGAATCACCATTAGGTGTAGATGATGTGTTTAGGAGTGATGGGGAGGTGAGGTTTCCCTGGGAGAAGCCGAAAAAGGTGGCGAATGATGGGGAAGATGAGAAGTGGAGTGCGAGGAGTAAGAGCAGGACACATTTGGCAGAGTTGACGTTGCCTCCGTCAGAGTTGAGGAGGTTGAGACAATTGACTTACCAAGAAAAGAGCAGGGTAAGGGTTAAGGGAAGAGGGGTTACTCAGGAAGTGGTGGATGCCATTCATCAGAAGTGGAAAATGGCCGAGATTGTGAGAGTGAAAGTTGAGGGTCCACCTGCACTTAATATGAAGAGGGTACATGAAATATTGGAGGTGTGTTACCTGCATATGTCGTTGTCATTTTCGCGATTATGAATGTGAACATATTTCATTTATCCTTCACTTGATTTTGGAATAGAAAAGAAAGAGTAAGTGATGAGCAAAAACTATATGAAGCTAATGATGGTCCTTATCATCATCAGATGTGCTTTAGCTCTTATGCTTTGTTGGACTGGAACCTAGAAACAAGCTTGATTGATTATCTTTTCTCAGTCAAGTGCACAGAACTATGTTGCATGGTTTCACTTGAGGATAGAAGATAAATACAATCTGTACACAGTAGCTGATGAATCTGCTAGATACTTGCACTAATTGGCGGACAAGCTGGTCAATTTTGAAATCTGTGCTGATAATATCTTTTTTTTACCGCAAAATACATAGTTACTTGATACGTCCCTGTTACAGATAACTATGGAACACTATAGATAGCAGCTGACCGATTTGCCACATTTTGTTGTAGCAGTAATCCACTATCTAATGGTGCTTTTGGCTATTAACTAAGCTGTTCCATTTTGAAAAGATAAATTTCAATTCATACTCTGTCATTGTGTAGTGCATCTACTGTCTGCTTCCTTGCTAGAGAGAGGTATAATCGACTTTTAGAAATCATCTTGCTAAATTATCATCTTGCTAATGCGTTGTAGAGATTATCAATCAAAGTGGTCAGTATTGAAAAAGATCGATTTCCCTGAGTTTGCACTTGGCAGATCGATTTCCCTGAGTTTGCACTTCGCAGTTAGGAAACTGATAGTTACTTACTGCATCCCTGATAGCGGTTGGTGCGCTATGATCAATATCATTATGGTACATTTTGTCTCTAGAAGTAGTCATCTACCCTGGAATGCTATAGGTTTTCCAAAAAGCTTGTCAGTTTTGAGAATATGTTTACCTCCGAATTTGGTTGCTGTCAAGTAATTGCATGCTGCACCCCTCTGAGAAATAGGCGTCAACCACTTCTGAAGGTCATCTGATACATTTTCTCTCTAGAGGAGATCAACTGTCTAACGTGAACCTTATAAAGTGTAGCCTTAGATTTATGATAGTTTTAGGGATGGATTTATGATAGTTTTAGAACCCTTATGTACAGTTAAACCAACATTCGTAGAGCTTTACTATTTCTGTTTTATTGTACCACCATTTGCTTGGTTTCCTATTCTCTGCATTTCTTAGGAGCCGTAAATGGTTCAGAATGAAATTAAAGTATTAGTCATTAAGACAAGTAATGTGAGAACATTATCCATTCGTTTATCTGCTGAGATAAATATATCTCATTTGATAGTGACTTTTTCATCTTTGGACTGCCCTCTTCTTCTTTTCTAAATTTTTAATATGTTATAAATGTTATAAACAGAGAAAAACTGGCGGGTTAGTGATTTGGAGGTCAGGCAGTTCTGTCTCATTATATCGAGGAGTCAGCTATGATGTTCCTTCTGCACAATCCAACAAAAGAATATCTAAGAGAAATGAAACATCTATGAATTCCTTACCAACACCAACTGGTAAGACCATTAGAGATCCTTCTTTACATGAGGTGCATGAACCTCATGTGGATGAAAAAACTGCTGCTGAGGCTAAGGAAAAGAGAGAAACAAGTTTGATATCGGAAAGGAAATACGAAGATGAAGTAGATAAACTGTTAGATGGTCTGGGTCCCAGGTACAAAGAGTGGCCAGGCTGTGATCCATTACCTGTAGATGCAGATCTACTTCCTGGAATAGTTCCTGGTTATCAACCTCCATTCAGGATACTTCCATATGGAGTGAGAGCCAATCTTGGATCAAAAGAGGCAACAGCTTTACGTTGGCTTGCTAGGGCTCTTCCTCCACATTTTGCGTTAGGTATGCATTTTTTTCCCTGTTCATTCTTTGTGGGATTCTAAACCCTTTAGTTATATATGCAATTTCTGTTTCCAGGAAGAAGTAGGCAGCTCCAAGGCTTGGCTGCAGCCATGATTAAATTATGGGAAAAAAGTTCAATTGCAAAGGTTGCACTCAAACGGGGTGTCCAGCTGACTACCAGCGAAAGAATGGCTGAGGATATTAAGGTAATAAGAAAATTATCTATTTAGTAACACTTGTGGATCCCACCTTATAATTTCAGAAATGAATGTTCGCTATCAATGTTGAGGATCTTGGAGGAGTTAAAGGTTGAAAATTGACCAAGTGGGTTGATGCTTGATCTCCAGACAGTAGGCATTAGTTTGCTACTTGTTATAAAGTGGAAAATAAGAAAAAGAAAGGATGGAAGAGAGAAATTGTTTGAATTTACTGCAAGATATTATTTTTCTCTGAATTGTGTTAATTTTGTAGTGGCATAATCTTTTAGGTCCACTTCTGTATAATGTTCTCTCAAAAACTTCCTTTGCACTGTTAATTGAAGTAAAAAAGAAATAGAAAGATTACTTATTTTCCCAAAAAAAAAGAAATAGAAAGACAAGAAGAAAGGAAAGGGGCTGAATTTTTGAAGGAAAGCTTGTGATGTAGGTCGGGTAGAAGATGTGATAACTAGTCAATAAAACATGCAAATTGATTAATGGGCTAGTGGTTCATGTTTTGCCTAGTATATGAAAAGATTACATCTGATTTCCTTGTCTAGTTTTGTGAGCTAACATGAAGTATCTGCATAAGATCTGCTATTTAAGTTCTCTAGGAAATGAGAAGACGATACTATAGTTTGAGACCCTGAACAAGAATGTCACATATACAAAGAAAACTGATTGCATTGTAGTCTTAAACACTAACGAGTCCACTTCCCTATATGGGAGTTTGTACTATGCTATATGTCATGCAAAAACATTAAGATTTTGTAATTCACTTTATTGGCCGCAGAAATTGACCGGGTGCATACTACTGTCTAGAAACAAGGATTTCTTAGTCTTCTATAGGGGTAAGGACTTTTTGGCGCCGGAGGTTGCTGAAGCATTGCTAGAAAGGGAGAGGTTGGCCAAGTCTCTCCAAGATGAAGAAGAACAGGCACGTTCAAGAGCCTCAGCCCTGGTTACACCAACTGCTGAAATGAAGGAGCAAGCAGGAACTGCTGGAACCTTGGAAGAAACTTTAGATGCTAATGCAAGGTGGGGGAAGAAATTGGATGAAAGTCATAAAGAGGAACTTACAAAAGAAGCTGAAATAGCTAGACATGCTAATCTCATGAGAAAACTTGAAAAGAAGCTTGCCTTTGTAAGTTTTTGTAATTTGGGGTTTCGTTTTTGTGCGATATTTGTGCTGTATTTCTTAGCTATGAAGTATAGCTCCTGCTAGAATTTAGAATATAGTCACCTGTCAAAGTTCAAAATTGCTTTTTACTGCCTTTCGTTTCATCTCATATAACTTTGCGAGGATTAAGTATCACACATCACAAAGCATAGTGAATCGACCTTATGCCACTGCTCTATTTGTTAGTCCAGAAACCAATTGCTTAAAACTCTCAGTTTCCTTTTCTCACAGGCGGAGCGAAGGTTAGTGAAAGCCGAACAAGCCTTGAGTAAAGTTGAAGGATTTTTGCAACCAGCAGAAAGGCAGGCAGACCCTGAAAGTATAACTGATGAGGAAAGATACATGTTTCGCAAGCTTGGTTTGAAGATGAAAGCTTTCTTACTTCTTGGTAAAACTAGAACCCAATATGTGGTATTTCTTTGATGCTATCAGTTTGGGCACCACATGATGGGTAATTTCAAACTTCAGGTAGACGTGGGGTCTTTGGTGGTACGGTTGAAAACATGCATTTGCACTGGAAGTATCGTGAATTGGTTAAGATCATTCTGAAGGCTAAGAGCTTTGAACAGGTCAAAAAGATTGCACTAGCTCTTGAAGCTGAAAGTGGAGGTGTCTTGGTTTCAGTGGATAAAGTCTCCAAAGGATATGCTATAATTGTATACAGGGGAAAGGACTATCAACGTCCTTCCACTTTAAGGCCAAAGAATCTTTTGACAAAGAGGAAAGCTTTGGCACGTTCTATAGAGATTCAAAGGCGTGAGGTATTAACAAACGTTATATTGCTGATATAAAATCTTATTTCTTTCCATGCGGGTCTCTGTTTATAGGCTTCCAAATAACATCTTAAACTCTCTGCACAGAGGTGTTTACATTACCTACTGCCTGGTACCAATCAGAAACACATCCACTCCTCTCTGAATTACTTTTGGTTTCCTTAAATGAAACCTATTCTTCTGATTCATGTGTGGCATCGGTTACTGAATCAACTGATCAATCAGTTAAATGTGTCAATTACCAGTTATGAGCCTTATCTATACCAAATTACTTCTGTTAGATAGAGTTTTAATTACATTCTGAATCCTTCAACAAACAATCCATGTTCAATGCAAGAACGACTGTTTTGAAACGATTCATTATTGCATGCTGCTCTATGCTCTGTCAAGAATATTCTTTCCAGTGCACACTTATGGGCCGCAAACTGAGGTCATGAATAGAAGTTTCAACCTTGCTATTTCAAACAGACCTCGCAGTTGTTGGATAACTTTTACCATGTATTTTGTCCAGAGGTTTGCATCAATAATTGCAATATGAACACTGTTGATGGTTTTTGATATGCATTTCTTTTAGTAACATTTCCAAACACGGGTTTTTAGATATCACATAGTTTCTTCTCTGTTTCCTTCTATGTGCTTGCACACGAACAGGATTAAATCTGCTTGGTGATTGGTTGCATATAAATTTGTGAAAGAATCTATTAAGCAATTGCACTATCTTTCTCGTTCACAACACAGTAAAAAGAGAAAAGCAAATTGGTCACCTTGGTATTTCATTTAGTGCATTGTCTGAAAAGGCTGTTCTTGTGCTGTTGCACTAACCTCCTTGATAGTATGATTTATCTAAATGTGCAAAGGTTGTCTTCTGTTTGTTTGTTCTACATTAGGGAAGCAAATTTTAATCAACATGTAGATCCATGTTTTCTAACCTTTGACTTCTTGACCTGGTTTCGAAATTTGGTTACTTGAAAGCAGAGGTAGAATTGGTAGCACGGATGCTTCATGTGTGGACAGGAATAGTCATTTGGGTTAACTATGTCATTTTAGCATATTCTTTTTGGGGAGAGGATGGAGAGGAAAAAGGGGTTTAGAGGGGGAGGGTAGCATGCTAACAGTTGGTCACGCAGAAAATGACTCAGAAGTGTGAATAGTAAATGCTTTGTTCTATTTGCTGTACTTAGCTCTAGTTCTTTCAGTTGAAAATATGTTTACCTCAGTTCTTGTGATTAATCCTTTCAACATGTTTATCAGGCTCTGCTAAATCACGTTTCAACCCTGCAGAATAAGGTGGAAAATTTAAGATCTGAAATTGTAAGGACTTTTTTAAAAAAAATCTTTATTTATGCTTTCTTAAGCAACTTCTTTTATGAATCTCATTGTTATATTGTTTTGCCTTAATTCATGTTGAAAGGAACAAATGACCAGTGTAAAAGACAAAGGAGATGAAGAACTTTACAACATGTTAGATTCTGCTTATCCTACTGATGAGGATGACTCAGAGGCATGTACCTTTTGCTCAATATCTTGTGTTTTTCTTTTTTCCTTTGTTTTCTCTATCAACTGTTCATTATACCAAAATTTTGCAACATTTATAGGACGAACAATATGAGGCATATCTTGAGACGTACACCAATGGAAATCCTAATCATGATGAGAATGATGATAATGGAACTGGGAATCCTGTTCAAAATGTCCAGCTGGAATCAAACTTTCCTTGCAGTTTCCTGGATCAGGAGTCTGAAACAGAAACAGAACTTGAGGTTTATACTTGATCTTCTACTACTGATTTTTATGTTACATAAACTATTCTAATTTCCTTATATCTCTACTGTACTTATATTAGGATGACGGTGAGGCATATGATGATGAAAATGAAAGTACAGTTCACAATTTTCAGCTGGGAATGAAATATCCTTTCCATTTGCAGGATCAGGAGTCGGAAATAGAAACAGAGGTTAGTTTATACACGATCCTCCCCTTCTCTACTTATTATTGGATGTACTAGTCTTATTCAATTTGACTTCCGATTCACCTCAACAGGAATATGGAACTGAGGCAGATATTACAGCAAATGATGGAGAAGATTATTTGGCAAGCGGCAACCTGGTTCAGCGCGATCAAAGTAATTTTCCATACTGCACACAAAATCATGAATCTGGGAGATCTAAAGATTGTTGACTAGCATTTGTATATGACATACTGCCACAACTCTACATCAGACTGGTGTAAGAATGCTGGTTTTACAATGAGCAGGATTCTGAAGAAAGAATCAGGAGCAGAGTTACACATGGACGGAATTTCTGCCCCTCGCACTTCAGGTGCATGTACAGTGCTGGAAAGTACATATTGGTGGCTTAAAACTCCGATTCTTTGCCCGTAAAGTTTGCAAAGAGAGACAGAAGTTCACAACTATGGAGGAAAGCAAAAAGCTTGATAGGGATAGCTCCCTGGAATTTCTGGAACCAGCTGTTTGAAGAGAGGAGGCCCGATTTGGTTCACGATCTTCTGTTTCACTGCTTGTGTAACATAATATGTAATCTCCACATTTCAGTGAATTATGTACGATACAGTGTACGGTTCATGTGCTAATACCAAAGCTTAAAGATGAACTTGATCATTTCCTTTCCCTATTTTTGGTTCCTACTTTGAAGTAATTCCTGTGCACGTGTGTTTAGGGGTCCGCCCTGGTCTTGGCCTAGTTTGACCAAACTTTGGATTTGGTTCGGACTTAGGTTTGCTCGAGTCCGGTCTTACTCAAATTTCAAAACTTCTAAAAAAGACCTCATTTTGAATAAAATGAATTGTTTTTTGTTTTTAATCTAAAAATAAAAATAAAAATAGGATTGAGCCAAACCTAATCAGGCTGATACTTGGATGAGTCCAACCCGGCTTGACCCATCATCAAGCCCACGTGTGATTGCTCTCAGCAATTTATTGGAAATTCCGGTTGCAATAAAATCTAAAGAACACGTTAACAAAATTGAAAATTTATCCCAAAAAAATTAAATTAAGCAATTGAGACCAACTTTTGAAAAGCAGGGAATTAATAATTAAATCTATAAAAGATTTTGGAATGTGACAAAATAAATTTTAATTAATTCAATAAAAAAATAAAAAGATGAGAAACACTTTTAAAATTAAAAATAAAATATACAAATTTCAAAATTTTCTATTATATTAATAAAATTTGTTTTCGTTACATGAGGATTATACACGAATATTATTGCCGAAACTCTACTGTTATTTCAAATTAAAATTCTAACATTAATTTAATTGTAATAACTAATAATTGTGACTGCATCAAATTCTCTTTTTGTCAAGCTAAGACTTCTTTTTGGCTTCTACTGAGTTGTATAACTGATTACTTTATAAGGAAATTATAAATTATGTTGACCTTCACCCAATTGTGCATTTCCATTTGACTTCTTTCATCTTACTTTAGTCTATTTCTATGCACGCTAACTTCACTGAGTTGAAAGTTGATGCCAAACTTATTTCTATTCGTAACTCAATTTTCATTTAACTTTAATGGAACTCAAAATTCTATAATCACTAATTAAAATTTTGTAGAAGATATCATATAGACTATGAAATTCTATTTCCATGAATAAGTCTAAATTAAATGGTAAGCTTGTCGATATACAATACAATTAGAAAATTATATCGAAAGTTAAATCGGTACGACAAAAAATTCAAGGTCTAAAAGGTTTAACTGATATTAGACTGTTAGATTGAATAAAATAAAAATTTTTAAAATATTATAAAAATGTCCTTACTCGTTGAAAAATTTGAAGTTTAATTAAAAAATGAAATTATTAAATAAGAATTAATCGATTTATTTTAATTTATAAAAATCAATTATTCTCAGACCAATTAATTAATAAAATAATTAATTTTTAATAACAAAAATTATTAAAATAAATCGGATCGAAATTTGAAAAACAAATTGAAAATTTAGCTAGCACAAAATTTGATTTTTTTTTAATCATTGATTGCATTATCATCTCTATTTTTGTCTAGGCTTTAGCCCTTGTATGATTCCAAAAATAATAATATTGTCATATCTATCCTTATATGGTTCAAGAAATAATATATGACATATCTACTCAATTATTAGAGTTTCATATGTTCCATCCTAAAACATCACGGTTGTCATAATATTCCAATCATGTGAATTCATCCCAGAAAAATATCTTTTTTTATTGGATTATTGGATTTGGATTCATCGAGCACCTTTCGCCTTTCGCCTTGACAGGTCGATGCTCTATGACCAATTGAACTATAATCCTACACTTTATATAAATTTTTTGGATGAGTTTGAGCGTTATAACAATGTAATTTTAAATATATTAAATTATATTATTCTAATTAATTCTTTCTTTAATTATTATATAAAATATTACTATTTTATTCAAATTAATTTGAACTATTTGAGTTTGTCGACCCGATTCTTTCCTAATCTGAGCCGAATCCAAAACTCTATTAAATTAGACAAAATCTGATAATATAATATGGTAAAAAGAAATATACTGATTAATTTAAAATTGGGTGCCAATTTAGCCATTCTTGGCCTTGATGTTATGCAAAGCAATACTTACAATGCTGTCAAATTATATACTCATTTTTGATGCTCAAGCTTTCGGATAGAACTCTTTAACTCCGATAATAAAGCATGCCTTGTAGGGGACACGACAATTTCTTTCCATACTGAGCCAGACTCCCAAATGGGGCTTGGGTTGGGGTGAAGATCATATACGTTGTCTGCATCAGCTTTCAAGTTGGTTACATTTGTCAAGCATTTGATGTCTTCAGGATCAATAAGCAGCTTATTTCCAGCTCCATCTTTCCATGCTATTAACTGCGCTCACCAACCAAACAACCAAATTAGCTCATTAAGCATTTAACAACACCTCATCTGCACATGTAGGATGTAATGGCTGTATGTGCAATCAAAGGTCTTACCTTGGGTGGGCCTCCCAGTGCGTTGGTGCAATAGAGTCGAGCACTATCAACAAGTTGGCAATATCTTGGAAACGCAGTTGCGAAACTCTTGTGGGACTTCAGTTGTGACTTCACCCTTACTGCTCTTCCAGTCATTATAGCTCTCCTGCTCAAATTCACCGTATTAAGTCGTTAATTCTGTTGTTACTTGTAAAACAATATTAAAGATTTTAAATTTACCTTATTCCTCTAACAACAGCTAAATAAGCATCACAAACAACCCCCACCAACTCTATTCTATATGGCTTTCTCTTCGTTAATTCTCCATTCTCATTCTGGTCCTCCTCTTCATCTGTTTGTTCCCAGTAATTCTCAGTAATGGTGCCATCTTCAGCCACCTTGTAGCCTACCCCCATCCGGTACCGACGTCTGTGCACGTCACGAGCCATGGCAATCGTCTGCTCAACGAAAGGCTCCCATGAAAGTGTTCCGTCCATGATTACATCCCGTCCCTCGTTCAGTGCAGTCACTAGGAGGGATTGTGCAGCATCAGTTGAAGATTGATGCACCTGCATGTTACGCATAATTACGATCAATCGATCATGGATAGAATATAAAGTTATATGTCGACATTAGAGGTACCAATTCAGCAGTTTGAAGCATGTCATCGTGGTGACCGCTAGAGCTAAGGGCTCTGAATAAAACATCGGTTTCTTTGAAAGCATCGGCCTCCACAACCACCGCATTTTCCTTAGCCCCCGACCAAAATGAGCTTACAATTTTAACCATATGAGAGTTATTATAAAATAGCACATGTAATGAAATTTATATTTGTCTATGGTATAGCTAGTTAATTATGAGGATCTAAATGGTTTAGCTATTTACTCCTTGAGGATATCTTTAAGAACAGTGCTCTTGCCAGCTCCCATGCCACCGCCCATAAGCAGTAGCACCGGACTCCTCTCGCCAAGGGCCACTGGCATCATGACTTCCGTACATTTTGGTTCACCCTTTCCAATTGCTTTCATCTGCTCAACTAGAGTGCAGATCTTCCTTGTGGTCTTCAAATTCTTGCTCACCCTCTCAAATCTCTGTTTCCTGAACAATTCAAGAGTTGTCAAAAGAGAAGGGCTTAAAAATAAACTTCAGTTTTATAATAATGTCTTGTTAGTTTAATCAATTATTGTCTCAAATTTATATTAGCTAGTCATATATATCAATTGCTATGCTTATGCGGGCCTCACAACATTGAAAAGAAGTTGAAGAATAATGTTACCTTGTGGCAGCCATTACAAAGTTTTTCAGCTTCGGTTTCTTCTCCGATTCTGTGTCCATAACCTGTCAGCCACATAAGGAAGGAAAGAACTGAGAAGAAGCAGATGATGAAAAGAAGATCTGTAATTTTACCTTCTCTCTTTCGATTACCCTCACTTTGGTATGTGGTTATTTACCTGACTGATCAGAAGAGAAGCTTGATTCCAGTGAAACGAGAAGTATGTAAGGATGCATCTCTCGAGCTCTTCTATGAGCTTCACATACAGAGATTCAGCCTCAGGTTCATCAGCAAAATACTCAAAGATGTTGACCTCACAGCCTGCAGGTGTCTTCAGGTAATCATAAGTCAACTTGCACAGCTGTGGACATTCATTTGGATCTGCAAATCCCATTTGTCTAGCTGCACCAACACTCCAAAAAACCACAGATTTTTAGTCCTCTCAAGAACTCTCACAAAAGCAAATACCCTTAATTCCCAGAAGAAGTGAAGAGGACAAAATCGAAAGCTTTAAGAAAAAGTGTGTGAAGTACCAAAATAATGGGAGAATCTCTCAATCCTCATAACACGGCCGGACTCTGTCCTGTCTAACTTAGGAACGATGTTGGGGTCTTCTCTTTCAACTCTCGTCTTCTTCCGGCCAAGGCGTGCCACGGCGACGGCGGCCATCAACCCCAAGAAAGTGACAGCAGGTACATGAGCAACAATAAACTTTCCAAGACCACTGTCTGAAAAAAAGTAAGAAAAGCCCAACGGCTCAAGTTAGATACTGAAAAAGAGAGACCACTTAGTCCTGGGAGAGTCAAGACAGACTTACTGTGTTGCATTTTTGTTGAATAGTGGAGGATGGTGCCTCAGATTTCTCAAAAGTGGTCATTGACTGAGTTTGCAGGTGATCCAATAGATATGAACTCATCCTTATCTTTTTTTAATTTCTTATACCAATACAATTATTAAATTAATTAAAAGGACATTATAAGAATGATTATTAAATGCTAATGGCAAGTTTAAAATTAGAAATGCCAAAAATGATTTATTAAGGGCTTGTGGGAGGCATTAAATATATATAAAGTTTGGCATACCTACAATTTGTGTCACTTATGACAGATTAATCATGATGGCTCAACCTTTGTTTATTATTTGATTTAGAGCATTGGATGGATGCTTCAATCATCTTTATTTGAAAGGGATGCTCATTTAAATTTTAATTGGTTGCCCTTAGAGAGAGAAAAAGATAGTTGGACTCGGGACACGTACGCAGGAGTGAAGCTCGCTGACCACGCTGCTTTACATCTTTTAAGATATTCCATTGCCTTGATGGTGAAACGACATTACCAAAAGCTAAACAGCATTTGTTCGCTCACCTCCAAAATTAATGGATAATATTTGTTTTAATTGAAATACAAGTTGATAAAATTTTTAAATTTCGAATTAAATTTAAATTTCAGTTAGTAATTCATTATTATTCTTAATTTTATTAAACAAATGAAATTGACAAAAATAACTTTGTGACAAAAGTAGAAAAGAAAAAACAAAAAAGAGATCGGACCCCACCAAATTGTCATCCCTAACCGATAGGTCATTGAGACATTTAACTTATCTCAAGGAATTGGCAGCCACGGGATCCGACCCAACTTACCGCAAGGAGACATAATTCTAAAATTTGGTAGATAAGATTAGATATCGATTTAGACATAGGTGAGCGTGAGCGGGAGGATTATATGTGACATGACACTTACCCTTTTGGTATTTATAAAAGGGTATTAGTGAAAAAATACAAACCCTTCTCATGTTTAAAAATTAAATTAATTTTCATACTTTACTAAGAAACAGATCATTTTATTTAAAATTTTAAAATAATTTATATTTTGAGACGTATAAAAAATGAATTAATAGAATTAACCATACAAGTTAGAGATAAATAAACTTAGGGATATAAGAATATGAATTAGCCATACAAGAACTTTCAAAATAAAAATAAATATTTAGAATATTCTAGTTTTATTACATTAAATTTGTATAAAATATTAAATCACATATAAGGATAAAATATTATAATTTTATTACTTTTGCTGAATCTTCGTTGAACCACATAACATTGTCTAAATATACAAAAATAATTTATCTCCATGAATTATAGAGTAAAAAATAATTCATCTCCATGAATTATAGAGTAAATCCCTATTTATATCCATTTATTTTTCCAACTTTTTGCCTCTCTACATGCAATAATAGTAGTATGTGACCCGTCTCATGAAAGGCCTAATGCTTTCTTCCGCTTGATTTTGAGTCTCAAGTCTTCCTCCGATGGTATCTTTCCACCACCTCTCTCGGTGGCTGACCACCATGCCATGAGCTCATCCTGTTAAAAAAACGCAGACAAGATGTTCAACTGACTGAAGCCAAAATGCTTAACAAACAACAAACAGTAAGTGCAACTATGTCTTGTCCTATGAAGTTTCTGACATGGACCCATGACGTTCAGTTCATTCAGCTATGAAGCTACACTCTTCCAGAAAACAAATATGGTTACATGAGCTACAAACAGAGAGAAACTTCATGTATTTGAGTTCAGCTCTAGACCTGACTTGATGATGATACTGGAAGTTTTCAATCAACTCAAATGATATGTACATTATCTGAAAGATAATTTCATAATGTTAACAATTAGATAATAAATAGAATTAGGGTCTTAACCGTAAAAGAAATTCTCAGATCTTTCTGATTAGGGTATTGAAAGTTTTTAATACCATAAGAAGTGATCATCTACAACAAAAGAGGTCTATATGTAATTATAATTAATATTCGATCCTTCAGTGTCTCACAAGTTGTATCACCAACAAAGTACATGATGGCCATCCTTACTGCTTGCTTCATGGCAACTAATATTCCTAAACATATCTGTATCTTCCAATATTGAAGACTAAAATTCTACCATCAAATGCTTGTAACTATACATTTCAAGGAGTTCATTGTAATGCTTTAATGACACAGGCATCGTTCTAACATGTGCTCGGGAAGATCAAATGAAAGATCATCACACTGACATTTCCCAATTCAGATATGAAATATGTAGGCTGGAGATGAAGAAAAGGTACAATCAATAATGGTATAAAATGCTATCACATTCCCAGTTTATTTTGGTGTGAGACTTGCTAGTTTATGTTTGTGTCATCAAGTTGATATGAATTAATTCGACATGAAACTTTCTTGTTTATGCTTGCCAATAAGCAAACAAGATATTATAGTTCTGAACTTTTTGTGCATTTGATCAAAGATTAAAACATAATTCACCTTATCATTTTCCGGCTTATAAACATTATTTGATTATCAACAAAACTCAACTTGGTCATTTAGAGTACCAATATAGTAAAAGTTCACTACAAATGACTGTATTCCACAACTCGAATTGACAGTCCAAACTAGTAATTAAATCAATAGCTTAGATACGGAAATTCACCTAACGCATTTGAAAAGGGAATAAAAGGAATGGATCAGATTTTCACCTCAAGGAAATCATGGTTGGAAATGTACTGACTCGCAACAAAACACTTTATGCCTCCGACATTGACGGCAATAGAACTTTTGGACCTTGGTGGTGAATTCTTCCTTTGCATTCCTTTTCCTGAGAAAAGCCACAGAATTGAAAGAATAAGATAACAGAAAGATGAATTACAGAACTCGGCATTAATGGTGTAAAAACAGTCTACTATTCCGAGCTTGCATGAAAAATATGTAAATTATCTCCAGTTAAACATAACAAAGCATGCATACCATCTATACAAGCTACATAGTATCCAGTTCCCCCTAATCCCTCTTCCCACTTGCCCAGACGCAAGCGCAGAAAAAGACCATCTAGATGTAACAGCGGCATGTGAGAGTTTATCCATCTGATGCGTATGAAACATAGAAAAAATCAGCAGCGGATAAGAAGAGTTTTGAAGAAGATAAACAATCGCAGGCTTTTCATCAGGCAATTTCAACTAAAAGGTAAACTAGAGATGACTAGTGAAGTGATTGGCCCGATTTGTATGCTTGTTGCTCATAGAATGTGCTTACTTAAGAATATCTGTACGAGACAAGCGAAGTCCTTGTACAGCATCAAAAATCTCCTTTGGTACATCCAGAACCTGATCTTTTGGAAAATTGAACAGAAGCATGGATTGACCTTCTTTCAACTTGCTTTTCCTGGAAGTTGAAGCAACACCTTTTTCAAATAACGTCATTTTTGTTACCATTTTTCCAGGAGTAGCTTCATCAAATTTCCTATGCAAATCAAAATTTTTCTTCACAATAGGGCCATTTCCATCACAAGCTCTAGATGAACTGTCTGATTTCATAGCCTCATTAGTTTTTGCTATATTTTTTCCACCTGCATCAGCTAGCAAATTTCTAGGAGGACAATCATCAATCAAAGAAGATTGGTATTCCGCTTCACGTATTACTCTCGAAGATTTATTTGGACATGCAATAGCCCAATGATTGAATTGAAAACATCTAATGCACACACAAGGCGATACTTCTGCGCCATCAAATGAATTGACATTCCTGAGAAGATCCTGAAGCTCAATATTGCTTGTATGTGGACAATTTCGCAAGTGGTGGCCCTTCACTCCGCAGAAAAAACAAGTTATGGGTGCAAGAACTGCATCATTTGTTGCTTCTGATGTTGTCATGATGTGCTTAAGGGCATCCAATCTCCTTGCAAATACAGAAGCCATAACATCTGAATTTTTATATAGTTGGAAAGGTAAGCATAAGAGGTTCTCATTCAGTGAGTCTTCAGCTAACTGTTCCCTAACCTCATCAACTTTGTGGTAATTGCAGGAACCCAAATGATTCGGCAATTCAGGCTTCAACTGTCTACTATCAATGGAACAGTCAAGGGGTTCACCAATACTTTTATTGAAAGCATCCATGTTTGACAATGAAATAGCTACAGAATTTTTAGGTGCAAACCTGGTTATCCACAAACTTGCCAATGGGTTATCAAAATTATTAGTCATCATCCCTTGGCATACTGGTTCAGAATGAATATCATCATCACCAATTTTTTTACGTTTTCCCAGAGAGGAACTGCAGCTTGTTGTCTCTCTCCCCTTATCAGTTAAGTTGCATGAATTTTTCTTATCTGCAGAACTACTCCTCTGGACTTCCTCGTTGACCGCAATGTCAATGGATGTTCCTTCAGGCTGGGTTAGAGGACCTGATACATTACTAGGTGTACAATTATTGAATTTCTCATTTAGTAACAGATAACTGCCACTTACTGCACGACATGCTATAGGCGTAGCATCAACATCATATACCCCATTATCCAAGTGAATTTTCTTCGATCCATCTGTTTGGTAATTGGCATTTAAGGTGTTTGTTTCCAGAGTCTTTTGTTTCAAGCAATACAGGGACTGAAATATCGACTGAAATCCCATAGTCTTGCAGCCAGGTTCTCGGTTGCTATTGCAGGTTATAAAATTCTGATGAGCACTATCCTGTCCATGGTTAGATTTTGCAGGAGTAAGTGAAAGAGAAGGGGCCTCTTCCCCTTTTGATTTTGATAAACCTTTCACCATATTTGAAATCCAGTTCACAAATGAGCTGTCTTGCTTGAGGAATGATGAGGAGCCAAGACTTTCGCCGTATTGTCTTTTGACCCTTTTGCTTCCGACAATCAACTGTTTCTCAGAGCCCCATTTTCTTTTCCCAGTGTGACATAGCCCAACAGTGTTACAACTTTCAACACTTTCATTACTGTCATCATCCTCACTCAGTATTCTTTCATTTGCGTTGCCATCAGATAAAGCCTTAGCTTTGCCTTTCATTTGATACTGCTCAAATCTGCTTTTCTTGGGGTATAAATTAGTCCCGTGACTCTTGTGTCGGAGTAGCATTTCAGCATCTTGTTCATAATTATTTCTGACTCTATGGACAGACTCTGAAGGAATTCTAATTGTTGCCACACAAGCATTTTCACTAAGTGGACCTCTCAAATCATTCTCAGAAGTTGACTCAAGTTTCTCACGAGGCTGAATGTAAGAAGTACCAACATCAATCTTGTTTTTGATCCCTTTCTGAACATATGGAAGTAATTCCTCAGCATTCTGTACTTTATCATCACAGGCTTCACACTCAATAACTGAGTTAACTTCTGAGGCCAGAACAACTTTGTTTCCTAACATCTGTTTCCTGTTATCATCATCTCTCACTTCATTTACATGTTTCTTGGAAGTTGAATGAATTGGTGGCGCATCCAGTTTCATACCATCTGCAGAGATGGCAAAGGAAGAAACCAGAAGTGATGCATAATGTCAGAACTCAGAACCAAACTGTAGAATGGAAAATGAGAAACTGAAACAAAGAATAACTACCTCTGTAATAGTACTGCTCCTTGGTTATGGCCATAATAAAGATTAAGAATGTTTGCTATAACACAGCATAGCATATGTTTTCAAAGCATCTAGAGGACACTATAATAAAAAATTATCCTGACAGACTTATTTTTAGAATAAAAATCATCTACCATACTTTGTAGCTAAACAATAATGGATTGTCACCTAACAATCTTGCACTCTCTTTTGCTTTGGCTACGGATTTTTCACCCATTTTAAAACTGAAAATATAGCGTGTATCTTCTCCTTCTTCATCAGTTAGATCCTCCTTTACTTGTGACAGATGCGTCCCCATCAGAGTCCTGGTTTTGTCAACTTCATCTTGTGTTGCTGCACAAGTCAAAGAAGGAAGACATTACCATCAAAATTTCCAAATTCATCCTACCAAGTGATGACATTCGACTTATTACCTGTCCTAGATTCATGATTCGGTCCACTTGAATGCATGATGCCCGTATTGGTATTGCAAGCAGGAAAATCTGCAGAACTTTCTCTTACAGTGACTTGACTAGTCGCATTAAATGCTGGAGCTGTCATGAAATTCTCCTCCTTTATATGTTTGTTAGTATTTAATCCACTTCCACTAATCATATTGCTAGATTCCACACCAAAAAATTGATTCCCAGAGAAGTTTCCATCAGCACACTTAAGACTCAAACCTTTGCGTGGTGACCAAACAAGTTCAGACAGGGGATCGGCAGCCACAAATTTCATGGCTGACTTCGCACCTGCATTTGCACCTGCACCTGAATCATTGATTAATCTTAGCTGACTCAACTTATTGGAGTAACTCAAAGCAAGTTCTAAATCAGTCGATGGTTCTGTGTCCTTATCATCCACATTCGTCATCTCTGCATGACCCCTTCAGAGGGCAATCCTGATATGCCAATGAGGTGCAGGTCAGACTTCTCCATGGTGCGAAAACTCTCTACACAAAACATTAGGATCAAAACATGTTCATCTGAATTCAAAGTTTGAAATAACTGCACTAAAGAAACCTTTTTTTACAAACCAAAAGTGCTTATATTACTTTGGAATTGAATGAGATTCATTAAGCTATTGGTACATTAGTTTTTATTGACTCCCCTTTTAAGAAGATGAGATCTGCAAGACTAATAGAATCAGTCATTGGTACCAGGCCATTACTCCATCCGTCACATATGTCATAAATCAAGGGCAAGGTACACGTAATTCTCGGATGGAAGGCACTAAAACCCAAGTGAATTACTCGATTTTATATTGCTTAAATTATATATTTACTTTTCCAAAATACAAGCAACACACGAACACTAAACTCTCTGAAGATCAAAAAACTTCATCATCCTCCTTGAACTGGAACCTAATATGGCGGATCCCATCATCTCATCATTGGCTAATAGAATAGTATTGCACGGATTGGTTTAGGTCCATAAAGGGCAAATAAAATAAAAGAAATATATTTTCATGAGCCTAATTTGGAAAGAAAAACGGTTGGAATAACATCAGCATAGAAAAGAACTCTAGCTTCTGCTAAAAAGAACAACAATAATTCATAAATCCCATGGGAGAAAAGAGAGAATTATGGAGTCCCACATACCTAAATTCCTTAAAGCTCCTTCCTTTGTGCAAAAAGTTTACACCTTGACAATTAGCGGAACTTCCAAGGCAGTGAAGAGACTGAGATTGGAAAAATAAATTATGTAATAATCGAGTTGTGTCGAGCGAGTCTGAGCAATGAAAAGTGGCCGCCAAGCTTTTGCAGCTACAGCTTTAACATGAAGCTGGTATGTCTTTGTGGGAACTTCCACAGATTCTGAAGGATGAGGTTCTGGAGTTGCCACGTGGCGACGTTACATGCCAATAGCGTGTATATAAACATTATAATTTATAAGGCTAGCCAGTTACTAAAAGTATGGATAATGTACATTTAATTTAAATCCAAATATTAATCAAAACGGCTTAGTCTTTAGTTTCTGCCCTTTTTAGAAAGACAAATCAATATGAGCGAGTCAATTTGGCATCTGAATTGTATAGAGTCTAAGCTTTTCACTTTATATCATTAAATGATTAGTAACTTTTAAGATTCAAAGATTATGCTCTGTACTAAATGATTAATAAGTTAATCAAATCTTTGGTTGTGGTTATATAGTATTCTAGGTAACTAGTGATTGGGATAGAGAAAAGAACTATTAGTCACCACTGGTGGAGCAGTGGCAGCGATGCGAAGAAAGTGACGACGGGCCTAGTTCAGAATAAATGTATGCAATTAATATAAAGTGAGAACCTCTTAGAACCGTTGATTTATTGCCACCGTTGATTTATTGCCACTTGATGGTTTTCTTTCATTTTATAATTTCATAATTCCTAGTATTCAAATTTAAACCAATAAAATAAAAAGATTGAAATTTAAAAAGTTTAATCAGTATGTCAAATATTAAATAAAATTAATTATTAAATAAAAATTAGCTGATTTATTTTAATTTATAAAAATTTGTTAACATAAAAAAATTGACCAATTAATTAATAAATTGATAATTTTTTAACAACAAAAATTATTAAAATAAATCGAACTGAAAATTTAAAAGCCGAATCTAAAAGTTGAAGAGGCTGAATCAGTTGAATTTTTTAAATTGATTTTTACAATTATGTTTTCAAAATAAAATATGTTTAAATTTTTTAGATCAAAAATATTTTTTTTACGTTGCACTTCAAGTCTTCAACGAACCTTCCTGAATTAGCGTTAGAGAAAAAAATAGGGCCCATTTATAATTTTTTTAGAAGTATCACTTGGTTACACTTTTTTTCTCATATTACTACTGTTTTAAAATTTTAACTGAACTACATAAATGACAATGATTGCTCTCTATGTAATTTTAATTTGATTTTGTTTCTTCCATTAAAATTTTGAACTTAGCGGATATTCTATTTAAAGTTTAATTCCTTATATACTATATATGTGATTAAATTTTTATATTTGTGTACCATATATATCAATGATAATACATATAAGACGATCATTCACTTATTTATCATTGATTCTTTTCTCTCTCTCTCCTTTTGTTTATTTCTTCGTCCCTTGCCTTCCTCCCCTTGAGTTTGGCAATCAAGTGTCCTTGAAAACAGCCATATAGATGAATAAACATATACCTACATTTCAAGTCTCTTCAAAAAGGTTTATCATTTCAATACGTTTCATGCTTATACCCCTCTCAATATATCGACAGATAGACTTTTGGATTCCAGGCCATCAAATGCAAAATAGATACCAACTTCCATGTTGAGGCACTCTAGGTACAGGAAACTAATAGCAGTGGAATTCCGGGTATAATCGTAGGATCTACTATCAAGGATTACTTAAAAAAAAAAAAACAAGTGATACCTTAAAATGTTAATAACAATATTGCTCCAAATCCTCAAACAGCAGTAGCCACCGACTGTTTTTCCGGTAAGAAACTCTCACCTCCGCCCCAACCTTTGTCCTGCTCCAACTAACAAGGCCTTCCCAATCACACCTGAATGAAGTCCACAAACCAGCGCTACAGTGCCACCTATAACTATCCATTTCCAATCAATCCCGTCATCTTTTTTCCTTTTCGTCTCCACTTCATCTCTCTCATCTTCTCCAGCAGTCGCCGGCTCTGAAGATTCCACATTTTCATCAAAGGAAATCTTGGTCGTGATTCTCGCCATTAGTGCACATCTGGAAAGTGTTGCACCTGATTTTCTAGCATTCTGGTACGCTCTCATGCCAGAATGCAGCTTCTTGAGAGCTCCCCACATCCCATGACGAACTCCCAGTTTTGCAACGTCTTTAGGGATTCCCATATCCTCATAATGGAGCAGAATAACTTCACAAGCAGACATCTGCCCGTCTCCTTTCCGAGATTCCACTGCATTCCGTAAATAAATTGGTCATTAAAAAGGCCATTGAATTGTTGGTAAAAAGGCTTCAGGAAATTGTGTGACAAAGACAAATTGGTTGGTTGAAACTACCTACCAGCCCTGATCACCCAACTTGAGAAGTAAAGCTCCACGCGCCTTGGCTTGTCTCGCTTGGGCAAACTTGGATATGGCACCCCCTGCAGTGTTGCCATTTTACATATCAACAGTCATACCTCAAGCTCGGTCTAAAAATGGTCCGTATTTTAAGATGCTCATGTTTTTCGTTCCAACCATTGCACAAAAATAAAACATCAGAATGATATCAATAAAGTCTGGAAGGACAACAGGAAACAGAAAAACAAATGTCTGCAAGAGTACCTTGGTAACACAGTAATATTTTTTCCCAACCTCCCATATTTTGCGGCCAATGATGTATTCTCTATCACTACAGAAAAATGGAAACTGCAAATCGGAGAAACAGACAGTCGCTAATTCAAAGTTCCAAACAAGTGAAATAACAATGTAAAGATATTTAACAAGTCATCACTCATAGCATGCATTTCACCAACCTTTTTAATCCAGTGAACAACCATCGTCCCTGTATGAGGACATTCCTCCAATATTTCGACGTATGCAAGCATTGGATCCCACTTGGGTCTGAACTCATCATCCCAAAAGAAATCTCTGATCAATTCTGGAGTCGTATCCTCAAAAACAGTTCTACTACGGTATATAGTGGGACCTGTCTGATATACGAGAAGAACACAAACATACAGTAAACACAAACATTTTCAAATTGATGATTACCACAAAAAGAAAACCAACAGCAAAAACAACTTAGACATATCAAACATACAGTGAACACAACTATTTTCAAATTGATGATTACCACAAAAAGAAAACTAACAGCAAAAACAACTTGGACATATCACCGTTATGGGTGGACTCTAAATTTCCATGCATCAGCATGTCATGTCCAGAAAAAGCAAATGGGGGAAACCTTCCTACAATACAACCACCAGCCAAAACATCCCCAACAGACAATAATACACAGATGTAAATGGTTCAATATGGTATGAGAAACACTAACAATTGGCATAAATATGATGCTTCGCGTGCCAAAGAGATATATAAGATTAGTGTAGTGCTAAGCTCCCACACCCAGGACAGGATTTTGTATTAGACTTTCCTGTCCTCCATGCCTGGGTACAGATGCCCTCCCTTAAAGACCAAACGGTAATTTAAAAAAAATGGATTACGAAGAATATCTTTTAATTGTATACAGTAAACCCCAAAGATATTTAAGCAAATAAGTGACAGTTCTAATCTACCTGAGGCTCATGGCGCCATGCTTGGTACCTCATATTTGGAGTAGATCTTTCCATCAAAGATTGCCATTCCATCTGCCCATCTTTCCCTTCAAAGAGATGCAGTAGGTGTTGTAAATCATTTTTTGTAACAATGTCCTTTCTGCGTGCTTCATCAGAAGAGCTGCATATAATAGAAGCATCACAAACCGATCCATCTTTCAATAGAACAACATTAATAACGCAATCCAAACGTCATTTCCAGATTAATATATCTCAAACTTATAACACATAACACAGAGGTCCATATAAATTCAGAAGCCAAGGAACATTTAAAAATGAACAGGTAAACGTAAAGTAAATTGATATATTTTTTTCTTTTTCTTTTACTTGGTCGTGTAAAATAAATTCATATTTACCTTGAAGAATCAACACAATCGTCCACCGGCGCCGGTTCCGTCGACTTTGCCGACTTTGCATTTTTATCCTTGAAATTGGACCAAACGGTGCGGCAAACAGAGAAAGCAGAGAGAGCTGTGAAAGCAAGCCAGAAGCGCCGAGCTCCGAACCCCAGCGGCACTGTCCAAAGGAACCTAAACTTGCTTCTCAGGCCGAGGTAGACCAAGCCGGTCCAGCGTGGCCGCCACGACCAGCCGATGACGAGGCCGATCATGACGGCGAGCCATATCGGCACTGCGCAGAGCAAGATGTCGACGAATGTTTCCGTAACTGACGGTTTCTTTAACAACTCCATGAGATCGAAGAATATTTCGTCCATCTTTCCGGGAAATTTGGGATTTTCCACGAAAATCCGAGGAGGATCATCAAATCAGTCTACATGGACGAATCGGCCGACTCTGGTTATGGATCTTAGCAAAAGGGCGAAGGGAGGGAAATAGAGAGGCAGCCAGCAGTTGACCAATATTCTCGTGAATATATGACGTGGCAGTATAACCCCCGTTGATGTCAATTCCATTTTGTACGAAGAATAACCCTCTTCTACGTTAATTTTTAAGGAGCGTGCATGAACAGTAACGTGTATTTACTATTTAGGTATATATAATAATTTGTTGATTATAACTAAATAATTTCATAATTTAAATTTAAGTAATTAATAAATTTCATGATAATCTTATATTTTAATTTAATAGAGTTCAGAATGTATATTCATTTTTGTGGTAAAAAGATTTATTAAATTTTCATATTTTAGTTCTTAACTTTTATAATTTATTAAAATTATTCAATTATTTAAATATATTTGTTTCATTTATAATTATTAAACATTTTGAAATCTTTATTATTTAATTTTGATATATAAATATATATTTTTTTTAATCAATTTAAATTATAAATGGTCATTTTTATTGGACGCGCTTCAGGTGAGAGTGTAGAAATGGAGTTTGTTGTGCAATTGAGGATTAAGGGGGGTGATTATTGTACTTTACATTTATACTTAAGAGAGAGAAGGTGCTTTGCGTCGCTGTTGGAGATACTCACCTGCTACCTACTTCTATCTAATCACCTGTCGCCAAGTATCATTACGCCTTCTCATCCTAAATAGTTATTCTTATTTTATTAAAATTCATCAACATGTTTACGTAGAACTTATATAAATGTATGAAATAGGGTTAGAGCAGAATAACTGGAAGAGAAGATTTGGTGAATTACTTAATAGGTTATATTCCAATTTCTTTACATGTTGCACCAATAAATTTATTCTTTCTATATATTTGAATTAATTATAATGTAAAAGATGGAAAAACACCTCTAGTTTGTTTAATTCCTCCATATTTTTATAATTTAGAATTTTTTATAAAAATTTCTTCATACTTATTTGATAAACACATATATCAATTTTATTATTTTTCATTAAAAATTAATAAAATTGACTAGTGACATAATTTGAAAGTTTTAACCAAATTGACATATGGCATTATTTAAAAAATGTAACAATGTCACTTCCATAAATAATTAGTAAAAGATTAACAAAAAAAGTGTTTATTTAATAAAGTCTAAGAAATTATTTAGAATATTAAATCAAAGATTTTTTAAGAATATTAAATGAACACATGTACCATTTTATTTTTAATAAAATTTTGATTTAAAATATGTTTTCATAAAAATGTTGATAAAAACTAACTAAAAATATATGTTCATTTAATAAGATTTGATAATTTTTTAAAGAATATTAATATAAATTTAAAAAAAAAAAATTAAATTACAAGCGAATCGTATATCTTTATTCTTTAATTATATATATTAAGAAAGAGCTACATTGCTTTAATTGAGGTTCTTGTTTGTATTTTTAAGGACATTAAATATTAAATTGTTGAAATGGAATTCATTTTAATAGTTATATCTTAAAAAGTTCTTGGAATTTTGGAACATTAATTTGTACAAAAAGAAATCCAAAATTTTGGCCTAATTACCAAATAAGTCCGTGGATGACGCGGTATTACAATTACAAACATGTGATTTAGGCCCAAAAGAAGAAGTTGAGTTTATAAAAGCTCTCCATGGGCCATGATAACTTTGTGTGTGCAAAAATACTTGAGTTGATTTGTCACACTCAACATAACTTCCCTTTAATGTGTCTTTGATTCTTTCTTTTGAAATGGACTTTTTCCCAATAAATTTTTAGTTACGAGTCATTGAATTGCTTTTCTCAAATTTCGTATCGTTAAATCACTAGAAAGTATTCAAAAGTGTTTTAAAGAATCCCAACCAAAAAAAAAAGAAAGAAGAAGATTTTCACTTTTTGGCCACACATACTCAAATATGTCTCTCTTCTCTTTTGACTCCTCCCTAGATCACAAAAAATGCCTTCAAACCTTATGCCACACTATGACCAAAAGATGATGCAAGTATCTATGATTCTTATATACACAACTATGATGTCAGTTCATTCATTATTGTACGGATCAAATTATTGTCTTAGCAAAATGTTGATATAAAGCTAAAGCTAAAGTTTGATTTGTTGCCATTACCCTTCAAGGCCAAGTGTTTAAGGAGATCAATTCCAACACTTTAGACCCATCTAATCAACGCAACTGCTACTCCTTGTAGATGTGTAGTTCAATTATGCAAGAAGAGGTCATATATGGGATAAAGAAAACAAATGTTTAGTATTGATCGGGTATGATCATATCGATACTAATGTACTAAATCTTATTAAAATCTTAACTTGAGAATAATATTAAAACGAGTGACCTCTTAGTTAGAAAAGTGTATACCATTAGGTCTAATGTGACCTTGTCTGCTTCATTCAATTATTGTCCAAAGTTAGCACATGGCCTCATTGGATGACATGAAATTCTCAACTAAATTTCTTGAAGTGCCAGACAGCGATATGGAGACATTGCAAGTACTCACAAATTATTCAACTAGCAAGCACATTTGAAGTCAGCTACCTGGCCAAGATCATTAATTCACCCACATGGTTCAAGTTTTCCAAATCTACATCAGTGGTAAATGATGCATATCATTGAATGGCCTAAGAATGAGATGTGTATAGACACAGCAACAAGGGAAGGAATAGGTCATTTTGTGCACACAAATTGATTAGGTTATGACCCACCAAATGCATTAAAAAAGCAAAGCAAAGGAGCTTAGTATTAGTAGTATCAATCTGGTTGTAAATGGCAGTCTTTAGGCGAAAAAGGGATGATTCAAAGCTGAATCTTGGTGGTTTTTTCCTTTTCTTTTCTTGTTATGGTTTAGAGTGTTTCTCGTGCAACTAATAAAGTGAAATCTGCTACGAGTTTCAACATTATTCTTTGTTACTCTGTACAAGCAACCAGTTATTCAACCAGAAAAAGGTCAAAATCCCATTTCGTTTTCCTTCTTTTCAGTAAGAATTTATGTTGTTTCCAATGAAAGAAAATGAATAGGGAAGGGAACTTCTGATGAAAAGATTGCACATTTTTTCCCTCTTGAAGCGTTCTCAACATATAGAAACGTTGATGGTGGCAATCGAATTTAGGTTGATTACTGAAAGATTTGTATCCACGTCAATACCTTCTGGTTAAACTAATCGTCAAAGTAACATTATTGCCAAAGCAGTCACTATAAACTAATGGTTAAAGGATCTTTCTTGGTTCTGGAAATAAACGAAAGACAAAGCAACATGAGATCAGAGAAATATACTTACCAAAACATCAGGCCAGTGCAAGTGATGATTGATCAGTTTGAGTTTCTCCTATGCATAGAAACTTCCCATTTGTCTGGTTTGTTGAGGGGAATGAAGCCTGGTCCGACATCATTCAGGAGATGTTTCGAGTGAATGGTCTCGAACCAGACAGCATTCCCCTCAACTGTTCATGTTCATAGAAGCGGTGCACAGAGAGAAAGAAAAGAAAGAGTTGGGGAAAGAGACAGTGTTAGATTTTGATTTGGGCATGCATTCTTTTCATGGGCCCTTATATACGTAAAAGGGGTTGAGTAAGAGAGAGAGTCACTTTTATTTTGTGGGTCTCGTATTGACATGCAGTCCCACTTTCTACAGTTTAACCCTAATTCTCCACATCATATGCTTTGTTCAACAAGACAGAAACTCTAGATTTGTTCGCTAGCTTCAAGAATTTGCTTCTTGCACGCAAATTCACAGTCTTATACGCCACACACATTGAATAGAATAACTTTAAAGACTATAGACTTTTCTTGGGATAACACACTAATCACAACCCATGTGTTATTTCTAGGACAAAAATCTGAAAACGACATGCATAGGCTGTCCCCTTCAAGTTTGTTTAGTTGGAGGAAATTAAGGGTTCCTGGAGGACCGGAAGGCCATTTCATAACAAGTGCTCAAGTGGGTTTACAATTCAGAATATTGGAAGTAAACTTAAGGTCAAAAAACAGTGCGAGGTACGAGGAGGATGACGCTCCATCAATGAGGGATTATCGGTCTAATGGTAAGTAATTAGTACAAGTTTGCCTGAACAGACACACCATTTCCAAAATCCTGGGAACTGGGCATGCCTAGATTTTCAACTTGGAAAACTAAAGTTGATTCGTTATGTTGCACAATGTCACGTAAGATCCCTAAGTTCCGTATACAAAACGTTACAAACACAGTCTATGCGAAGGAAGTTTTGCTTTAGATGGAAGAAAAACAAGTGGTAGGCTATGGAGGAAACTTGCTGAAATGGTTAAGGAAGTAAATTACTTAAATGTTGAGATTATCGTGACGAAAGTCTTACCCTTGAACAGTCTAAACTAGAATGATTGAAAACGAATCATAGTTTGAAGATAGTACTCTCCTCTCCTTCTAAAGGTTTCCCTCTAAAAGTCATGTTATTGCTTTATTACTCTTCCTTTGAAGGACTAAAGACTTGCTAGTTTGGAGAATGGTAAGAGTCATTAATATACACGACTCATTAGTGACATTGCCGGCAAGGATGAAGACATATTATAATATAAAAAATAATTTAGCTAAAATACGTTATTTGAAAAAACTATTGCGTGTATCCCAAGATTTATGAAACCTAAAGATAGTAGTTATAAGTTCGAAAAACAGACCTGTAGAGAAGAAAGGGATGTGCCAACTGCTCTGGGGTCAGGAGTGGTTGGACAGGAATTTTCTTGTTTTGGGAACTTATTTTTCAGTGACAAGATGTATGAGCAATATAAAAGGGAAAAAACACCCAGTTAGTTTGATTTTAGGAGCCTAAAAAAGTATAGGCAATTTTAATGCATGTGGTCTTTTTGACTAGAGAATTTTTGTTAACAAAAACTGGAATTTGTTCACCAAAAGTCTCAATATTTTGCTGTTAGCTCACCGAAACACACCCAACACCAGGTGCTTTACGCTCTATCTCTCTTTTTCTTTTGCTTTAAAGAGCTTTTCATGATGACGCCTACCATAATTATGCACAACAAAGATTTAACAAAAGCACAGCTTAAGGATAACGGGACCCTCAACCTCACCCTCTCCAACTTTCATATACCTTACTTTTCCTAGTTGTGAATCATTTTGCGAAAGGCATTACTTCCCTTGCAGTATCAATGAGACCATTAAGAACGTACGTGTAATCTGATTGACTGCACAGAATTTGCAGTTATTGTTCCTATCCACATTCACTGATTCTCATTGCTGGGTTTTAGTACAATAAATTGAGAAAGGGATGAAATAGAGTAAAATCAGGCTAGGAAGTTCAAAGACAAATGTCTTTTTCAGTGATTAAATTACCAACAGAAGGGAAATTGAAGCAGTTTACATGGAGAAGGTAACACTTTATGCACATAAGTTACAGAAATTTACACTTACATAAATTACACATACATGGAAATAAGTCCTTCACAACAGAAAGGGCACAAGTAGGGTATTCTTCAAAGCAGCGGTGAAGAAAGTAACTAGTAAACTTAGGACCGTTTACCTCCCATAAGTTAGGAACACACCTTCAACCTACAACTGAAGTAATGTGTACATTTGCCTCCATAGGAATTGTCTGGTTTACCTCGTCTACAAGCCCGCTTGAATCATGACCATTGAGAATTTCATGTTGATCCTTTCTGCTAGTTGGAAAAGGATTGCCGTCATCTTCTTTAAAAGTACCCAGAGTGGGACGATTTCCTGGACCAAAAGCCCCTTTCACACTGGCAGTCTGAGATGAATTCACTGCATCACTGCAGCTCTTTCTTCGACCCAGCTTTGGAGACTTAGCGCGAGTTGGTGGCAGCTGTAGTTCAGGCAAAACTTAGCAGATTATATTGGTCATACATATGCAACAATATTTTTTCTCGCTGCTTCCTTTTATAAGCAACTCTTATACCATCTCCAAATGTTAAGAATTTAAATATTAAGATGGCACTACTTAAAAAATCACTTCTCAACATGACAGTAATGAAGGGAGTGAATTGACCTTCAGTACCTTTTTCAGCTCAACCTTAGGAGGTGGTCCCTCGTGATAGAAGCTTGGCATTGGACTAGCCTTAAACATCAAACTTTTCCTTAGCTGCTTAATTGCTGCCTCCTTCTCTTCCTTGAAATACATGATCAAAGGCAGGAATAAAGAAATGCATTTAAGTCATCCACATTGACTAGAATGGTTGAGAAGATCCAGAGCTATCTGGTTCTACAACATACTGAGATCACCTTACCTTGGACCTTACTTCATTTTGAGTTTTCTCAGCCTCCAAAGCCTGCTGTTTCTCCCCTAACTTTGAATAGAACTGACAGATGAAAACATAACAATGACATTAACTCTTCATCAGTGACAAATGAAAACATAACGATGACATTAATTTCGAATAAACAAGTTTAAGACAAAATTCAAATCTATGCATGAGGCTGAGCTAATACCTCCTTCCGTTTCTCAGCACGTTCAGTGCTTCTAAATACTGGAGCTGATGCAATGATTTTCTTGGACTTGACAGTCCGTGCAGTAGCTGCATTACTGCAAACTGTTAAGGTGAGAAATCAAATTCAAGAGAAAGAAAACTGGAAGGGTTGCAATAGCAAAGTTAAATTTCAAATTTTAACTAAAGATTTTAATTTCAAGTAGTCATAGGATACGAGGAAGTGACAGAACAAGCATCTTCCTCATCAGAATGCTTCTTGTTATTGGGTTGCAATGGCTTCCTTGGTACTGGAAGTGGCTGCAGTTGAGGGCAAAGACATTTCAGCATCAAGTATTATATTCACGATGAAAGCAATATAGTTCAGTGTTATCATATAGTAAGTTTCAACTCTGCTGCAGTGAGTCAGCATCTGATTTTGGACAAGGCTAAGAGCTACTAACATCTACGCATTATATGCAAACCTAACCTGATTCTGCTTTATGGAGTTCGGATGAAGAGCCTTGCTTGCATTAGATGGTCTATTAACACCAGTAATGGCTTCATGTTCGAATCCAGAAGGACGAGCTCCAAAGGAGGCACGTTTTGCAGTTGCTAGGGAAAATGGCTGAGGAACAGTAGGCTTGGTTCGAACGGCTCCACCAGAAGTAAGTTTTGAAGCATGTTTTGTGGATCCTGCCTTGTTCTGCCTTTTTTTCTGTTCTTCTGATTTAGCATTTTCTTCAGGCAAGTCAGAGCTCACTACATTCTGTTTCTCCTTACTCTCTTCAGTAAGAGAAAGTTCAGCAATCTCAGTTGACATCTCATTTGTACATTCCTTCACCTCATATTCCTTTGCTTCAGTGCCCTCCTCTGAGCTCTGGAACTCAGGATCCCCATTAATAGGTTCATAGGACTCCAGAACACCATGGTGGTTAGAGACATTTTCATCACTTGAATTGTGAGATACATCACTTGAATAAACTATAACACGGTCTGGCTCTTTATCCATGCAAATGTCAGTAACTTCTATTCCCATGGTACTACAACAAGACATACAGAAATCTCCTTTACATTAATTAGGTTATCCTTCATGCATCTGTTATATTACTGTGTATGGAATAAAATTTTATTCTCATATATCATCTAAAAACAGACATTTTAAACCTCTAGCTAATATGGAAGTTTCTCATACAGTTAAACCTCTGGCCAATGTCTGAAAATCCAACATTTGCCCCATAATTACCACTGAAAGGGAATTGAATAAACAGAACATAGAGCTACACTACAATGTAGAGCAGACTATACACAACAGAGAAAAAAGAACCCGTTCTACTTCACTACAACAATGTCCTTTAGTGGAGACAAAATTTTAGTTAAAACATGTGTATCCATTCATCTTGACAAGTAGAACAAGCAGAGACATGAGAATCATTTAAGAAGCAGTTACCACTTACCACAGATGCATGTTTGCAAAGCTCTGTTCACTTTAAGAAAACGAAAAGGATGTAATGATTATCCATGTAGAAAAGATGTTAACGGATGTCAAGTTTGAAAAACATATATTAACAGCTAAGGAAAGTTCACAGAGATTGTTACCCTTTAATAATAGCAAAGCAATAGATACACAAGCAAGCAAGGAAAATAGAGTAAGTGAAATAGACAAAGGAAATGAAATAAAGAGAAAGACAAGAAACTGAGATGTCAAATAACTCTCTGGCCTTTACACAGGAAACAAAAATTTGATTATTGTATTTGCACTATACAAAACGTGGCAGGTTTAAAGATGAGAGATTCAACAGCTGTTCACTGGAAAATCAAAAGAAGTAGCTGCACATGAGACGACAAGTTCCAGTGTTCAAATCCTGTGGTTAATTATAATATTTATCACATAACTCTAAATAACAGCATAGATACCAATGAACGCGAGACTTCTGCTTAATAAATCAGAAACCATGAAGTGAAGGAGAAAATTACAGCAATGGTTTTTGACAAGAATGAAAATGTTCACCATCTAAGAGAAAGTAAGCAGCAAACAGAAGCAATTTCCACAGACAGTGGGGTTATTGAGCTGCGAAATTACATAATTAAACAAAAACTGGGGTTTCAAGAATCCATTTCAGAGATGATTATATTCCCAATCCGGTATAACGATATGCAATCCAAGGTAAAAGTCCATCTGATATCAAGAAATGGTTGAAACCAATCAGCACAAGCTTGAAAGATTACAAAAGAAACGACTCTAGCAAATCAAAGTAACTGCTTTGAGCACCAAGAATGTTCAAGCTTCAAACTTTTTGGCTCCAGTTCCAGTCCTACCCTCTCCAGCAAGCAAACAAGAAAATTGGAAGTACTAAAAGACAATGAAAAACCAAGAAAGAATAGCCATTCAAAATTCCATTGAATTACCCAGAAAGAAAAGTAAAAAAAAGTAGCCACATTTTACAATTGAGAACAGATCGAAGAGCAGATAAGAACCAGCACAAGACGACAGGGAATGGATCAAAAAAGCAAATACATTACATAACATCAACATTCAATCCCAACCCACATTACAAGCATTTGCGAGACAGGAAACAGATCCACATAGAGAGAAGCAGAATGCTTCTTCTTTCTGTAAAAAAGCTCACCAGAATTGGGTCTGATCTGCGAAGGACACGGAAGCACTGTCTTGGCTTTCGTGTGTTTGTGTTAGAGTTGTATCTTATCGAGCTCAGCGTGCGTGTCTTTGTTGGATGTTCGCTTCTGTTAACGTTTGTTTGTTTTTATAGTACTTCAAAACTTTCTTCAGTCGGTGTTAACGGCGTCAATTCACGGAGTTAAACTAAAATTTCAAATTTGATTTTGGCTGGTTGGGAATAATATAATATTGATTATTTTGTGAAGGTGTTTTCTTTTTCTCGAAAAAGTATTTTACGGTTCGGCTTTTGGCCCACTAACCGCCTCAAAGTCACAATTATTAAATTCTATTAACAATTATTTTATTATGCGGAAATTAGTGAATTTGAAAATTTTAAATTATCAAATAATAAAATTCATATGTAAATAAATACAATACGTGACAATAATATGACATGATAATAAAAGGAGAACTTAAGTAAGGCTAATTTTATTAAAAATTAAAGGTTAAAATATTTTAGCACTATTTTTTAAAATTTATGTTCCTATTTAAAATTGAGTAAATTTGGAGTTTTTTACCATTTTCACAATCATAAAGTTTAAATTTTTAGCCACCTCTTTAAGTTTAAAATTATGTACTTACTTAATACATAATTAAAATATAGTTAAAAATAACAAAAATGAAATTTTATTCTTTTTTTAAAATAATTTTAATTTGTAGTAGTAACATACATAATATTTGTATGTTATGTATGTTAAAAGCTAGGATGTTTTAGTGGTACTTTGAATTTTAAGTTAGAACAATTCTAAGTGAAAATTTCGCTAAAATGTAAAGTCTTAAAAAATTCAGTAGTACGTAATTTTATTTTTAATAAATTTCATAAATTTAAGACTCGAGAAGAAAATTTATAAAATTTTATTATACTCAACAATATTCTGAATTTCATTAAAAATTTCAAAATATTGATTAAATGCAAGCAAATTTTTATTTAATATGCGTAGATGTGTACAAACCTAGTAAAGAATGTATCATATAAGTAGGCACGTAAAGATGTCGTTAACCAAATGATTGGAAGCTTTCGGACTTATTAGGCTGCACACCAAAATAATAATATTTTTTAATTAAGGTCCAAAGGCAGATTGAAAAATGTTACACACCACCGCTGGAAGATTTAGTTTTCTAATGTTTAGTACAAGAATCTTATGCTTTTATTAGCTGATGAGCTTGCACCTACTAATATTCCATTCTCCATTTTTTTATTTACAAGTTGGCACAACAACCCTAAAATGAGGTATCAAATATTTGTCCTTAAATCCGTTTATACCACTAATTGTGAAATTTTCTTAGTTAATTATTTTTGTTTATTTATCGAATGTTCAAATTAATGTAAGTACTTAGTTATTATAGTTTTTAAATATAGTCATATCTTTAGATCTACGGGCAAACGATCAAAGGTTAGAAGAAAGTGCAGTGTCACCGCATAAATCAATAAATAGAAAAAAGGTTGCGGTAGGAAAGTGTTTCTATGGTAGAAATTCTACTTTCCATTAATAACCTTCTGATAATTATTATTTTTCATTATACCCTCAAATAATGAAATATTTTATCTCTTTTCAGCAACCGCAAACGCATTTATTAAACACCTATTTTCACGTTTCAACAGTTACCAAAACAGCAATCCCAAATTCAGCAAGTTATCAATCGCGACCACTCCCTCAAACCAAGCCTAAATATCAACCTATGGTAATTTTTAAATATTTTCTTATATTTAATTTTGTGGGATATTTAAAAATGTCGGAGTCAGGGCTCCATATTCTTAAATTGGTTGACATATTATTAAAGAAATTTGTAATTTTATTTATTTTAAATATATTTTATTATTCTAAACGTTTTATAAATTATCTTTTATAATAAAAATACTTACAATAATATTTTGTTAAAATTATGTTTAATTATTTTAATCAATTTTTTAAAAGTCGGAGTAGAAGTTAAAGCAATAAGATAACAAGTTTAAGGTTTAAAAAGTTCAATCGATATTAGAGTATCATAAAACAGGTTAAAGACTTAATAAAATTGAAATATATTGTTCTTAACAATTAAAGAATTTAAAGTTTAATTAAAAAAATTTAAATAAAAATTAATCAGTTTATAAATATTGAATAGTTTATGAAAAATAACCGATTACTTAATAGTTATCAATTTTTAACAATAAAGATTATTAAATTAAATAAAACCGAAACGTCAAAAATTATATGAAAAAATTAGTCATTTTAAAATTTTTGTAATTGAATGGACCAAATCAGTTCAGTTTTTTAATGATTGATTTTAATACCGTTTATTATGTAATTTATTGTTAAGGGTTTGATTATAATAATGATTTTTTAAAAAATAAGTCAATATAAAATTAGCAAGGGGTTGTTCTTAATATTTTTATATCATATGTTATTTTTAAAAAATAAATAATAAAAATATTATTTAAAATAAGTGAAATCATATGGAATTTTAAAATATAAAAATAAGAATGGACTTGTACGTGAAATTAAAACGAA
>JANZXP010000196.1:49149046-49159770 GCA_027576715.1 Erythroxylum flavicans | reverse complement strand
TTTCAATTCTTAACCCATGCGGCATCTGATGCTACATGACACAATTATGACAAGTTTAGTGTAACAAAATACCGAATGAGGTATTTTTAATATTTTCCATTAGATTTTCTAACATGACCCAACACTTGTCAATGACATATAGTTGTTTAATCCTACTTTATTCTAAGTGAAAAATCTTAATGAATCTTACAAATTATTAAAATTGGAAAGCTACTTCATACTTGCTTGAATTGTTGAGATTGGATCGACCTTATCAACTTGAGAAAAAGTCAAGGTCTAATTTAACTCTAATCAACCTGACTTTAAGCATTAGCTTGGAATAAGGTTATTAAATCAGGTTTAAACTTAATTGTCATCTCTAATAATTTGATATGTTAACTTTAAGTTAGATCGATATGATTTTTATAATTAATTAAAAAAAGTCTAAACTCGAATTATCAAATAAATGATGTAAATACTTAATTTTATATTTAAATTGGATTTATATCAAATTAGGTTGAATTCACTAATTTTGAGTTGGACTCAAATTTTTTAGCTACCGTTGCCTACATCCTTTCGCAGGTTTTGAACATTAAATTTATTTATCTACGGGAAGTATTGAACGAAGCCCAATTGACATGGATCGATTATGCTCACCTATGTCTTTCTTATACGTCGGCTTATGACTTTTTAAGTATCATCACTAAGAAGAAAGAAAACCTGAGAAAAAGTGAAAATTGTGACAGCAATGCAAGACGGCCGAATTATGCTTATTGTATTATCATTTTTTTTGCCCTTCGAAAAGAAGGGTTGAACTGTGGACTTCCGGAATCCAATGTCGAACGAAATCGCAACATTTTAAAAAGGGAACATTAATGTATTGAAAGAGTCACTTACATGCATGAACAATTAGCCAAACGACAACCAAATCGGACTATTATATTGAGAATGTCGTAATCTTAAAACTATCCATGATGTTTGTTGGAAGAAGCCAAGAACCTTTAACATCTCGTTGGTTATGACACCAAAGATTTTGTCCTTCAACTATAAAAAATATATTTATTTTGCGTAGATATTACTTTTTTTTTTAAAGAATTCCAAATATATGATGTGAGAGCTAATCACGACAAACGGACTAGAATGTTATATAATAGTACTTGAGATGTTCGTTAAACCACTTTTATCTTGTTCATCGATAAGAGAGTAAAGATGTGAATCCTTGGTCTTTTATGAATCATTTGTTAACAAGTTAATCTTTAATTCTAATAAATCTTTTAATCAACAACAAATGTATGCTTTTTTCGTAATTACTTATGATATGTAATTTAATGGGTCAAGTTAATTTTATCGTTGCAAACAATAAATTATGTTGTGATTATATGCTTCTAGAAGATACTACCTAACTAATAAATTAATAAACTATTAAGTATAAATAGTTACATTGCATAAATACAAGCATAGTCCCTGACCATACTGTTGACTAGTGTTAATTTATGCATAGTGCCAGTTTTCAGCTCGATCATAGATTGACAATTTCTCGTTTACATGTTACTCCAGACTAGAGATATACTTGGTCCTACATTACCACATAAGAGATTCATTGAACAATGAATAGATTTGATTAAAGATTTAGTTTTATAAACTCAATATTTTATTTGTAAGAAAATATATAAATTAAATTGTATAAATTATATTTTAAATTCAAAACTTCAAAAAGAATAGTTAGAAAAACAAAAGAAGTTAATTTATTGCAAATATGGCTCATCTTTATGATCACTAACCTTTTCCCCCTGGAATACCATGTAAGTTAATTCTATCTCAAACAATATGTCAAGTTTTAACAAATAAAATATTTAATAAACTAAAATTTTAAAGCTTCAAAGATGTTTTAAAATTAATAAATGGTAGTCAATAATTTTTTGTTTTTATTCTTAGTTTAAAAAATAATGTAAATTAATTATATCACATCAGATAATATGTGAAATTTAATTTTAATGAAAAATATTTAATAAATTAAAATTTTAAAATAAAAGTAAGTTTATCTGTTATTTACTTAAAAATATAATAATTTATTTATTAAAATTTTATGTGCGTGCCATGAATGTGTCTAACCAATATGGTGCTTGAGACTAACAACATGGGTTAACTATTAGTCTAAAATTGAAAATTTTAATAATGAATTGATTTTTTTATTTATGATTACTATTATAGAATTGAGTAGAAATTTAAATTAAGATTACAATTCATCCAATTACAATTATAAATTTTGGATTTATTTTAATTTTACTCAATTAAATTAATTTTACATTTTAGTCATTGAGTAATATTTTCATTCATTCTCTAATATAAAATCAAATCCATGACAATTTCAATATGAGATGGAGAACTGAGATAGTGGGCAAGCAAACACTTGGTACATTCCGGTAATTGAAATATCAAACATTTGGCAGTTGATATTAATTTTAGCACTGCATAATCCTCTACTTAAGCAGCCGTCGAGCAGACAGGAAAATGCGAATCGTTTTCATACACTAAAGTTGTTTTTCTGGGTCAAAGAGTTTTCGATTCGACAGCCTCGTTTAATCGGCCAAGAACAATGAACTGGCTCTAAGCAGTTTTACAGCACTCATGTTGTTGTCATTGAAGTGATTACTCCATTTGTCCCGGATCGTTTGGTCCTCATAATCCGATATTGTTTGTGACAGTCAAATGTATGTGTTGGAAAAAGTTACCAAATTTAGGGATATAGTCATTTCGGGATTGCCCATAAAACGCGTCTTCTGGCCGTCTTCTGTCTGAGAGCCAGAGAACAGTAACACAAATGGAGCATACACTAATAGACATATGGTATGTTGGGGAGTTCCCAACAAAAAAAAACTAGTTCAGAGTTGGCATGCCTTTGTTTAACTTTCGCTAATTTGTCATTTGATTATAGATTAGAGATTGTTGTTAAGTTAGGGTCTTGGGACTCTTGAAACTTACCTTATATAAAATAAGCAATAAGGTCACATGGTACAATTGGTCCTACATCCTGTAACTACACAAGTGAAATGGGAACTGCTTATACAGGCGACTAATTTGAATAAGAGAATTTGGAAATTTCATAGTGACCATTTTCAGAAACTTTAAGTTGCAGACTATCATGAAGCTGATTAATGACTACTATGAATTTTGCTTCAGATGCACACATTAAACTACTTTAAAATACCATCATTATCTTCTAGTAATTGTTGTCCAATGAATTCAATTGAGATCCCAAAGGACATCTCTTCCAAAGTAACCCAAACATAAGATACTGACTTCATGTCTAGAAGATTGTCACAATTCACAGCTGTATATTTCAGGCTTAATAGGTAAAAGATAAAGTTAAAAATGGGTGTTATTTATTAAAAAATTGTGTATAATTTTACATTGTAGAATATAATTTTTATTGTTCTCTTAATATTATAATAATATTTAAGTTCACAATTTACTATAATCATAATTATATTTTTTACGAGTGTATTTTCATTGTTTATGATTTTTAATAATAATCATAAGATTTCTAAATATTTTAAGATAGAGACAGAAATTAACAAGGAATAGAGGCAAGAGCCCATTCAAAAGGAAGTGTCTGATTGCTAAAGCCAAGAGGTGGCTCAGCTAAGTACAAATACACATCAGTCATTTTGAGAATAGCTATGTTTTCTTGTTGTCTCTTTGTCACAGTAACTCCCCTTTATTTCTGGATGATCATGACCATCTTTTCTTTCTCCTTTTCACTCTCTAAACTCTGAAGGAATTTTGGGAAGTGCCATTAATTTCAGTGTTTGTTCTCCATCGTATTTCATCAGATCGAACCGGTCATTCTTCAATATGGAATCACAGAAACAAGCAAGTCCAGAGACTTCAAGCGAAGAAAATGATCTGCAAGAACAAGTCAAACAAGACAAAGGCGCTACTTCTACTACTAAACGATCCTACGAGTGCACCTTCTGCAAGAGAGGCTTCACCAACGCTCAAGCCTTAGGAGGGCACATGAACATCCACCGAAAAGATCGAGCCAAGGGCAAGCACGTTCCAAGTTCTTCTGCACCAAGCAAAGTCATCAATAATGAGGAATACATGAACCCTAGCTACCCAGCAGCGATTTCGAGTGAACAGCCAGGATACTACCCAGTTTTTGGGGCTCAAAGAAATTATGAGTTGTACTATCAGCAATCTGGTTCTAACCCTAGACAGAAACGTGGTTATTATCACAGTAATGATGTGTCTGTGCCAAACCCTCGATCTCTTGGACTGAGTAGTGAAGAGCTTTGGGGTGCGAATTTGAGTTTGCAAATAGGAACAGCAGCCACAGAAAACAACCAACTTGATCCAGGAACTCCTACTGAAAATGAAATAAATTTGGAGCTTCGACTTGGTTATGGTCCATGATTGACTTCTGCCTAAGTGCCTATATATATCATCAATGGCCTATTGTATAGGGAGCGGTTTTTTTATCCCCTGTTGGTCTGTCAAGAAGTCCTAATGAAGATCATAAATTCTGTTTTGTGTTATTACCATTGTAATATATGCATCGATTATGGTGGAAAGACTTCTGTGCGAGCATTTGGGAAAGGAGAAGAGCAATGGTTCTTTCTTCCTTCATTTTCCAGTAAAGGTGTTTCATTCAGCTTAATTCTTGAGGTAATACAGCTTCCTAATTCCAATTTTCGTTGAAGAAATGTTTGTGATAATGAGATTCTACTTCTGTAAATAAAAACCTCCCAGTTTATTACCTGGTTAAATTGCATACTAGAGTTCCTGACTGCACCTTCTACTTTTGTTGAAGAAAAATTATCAACCTCATAGATTGGTTTTCGCCGGAAATACGTCTTACTAACCGTGACTATATGTTCTAGTTTCTATCAAAAATTAATTGCAATGTCTGAAGAAATTTTGTTCAGCTTAGAATTTGTTACAACTAATTAACAATTTCATATCAATCAAGCGTCCATTCATAAGGAAAATTTACATTATTTCTTAACTTTTTTAGTTTCTCGATTTACTCTTAACTAGATTGAGTGCTTTTAATGGAAAAACAGATTAGAAATTACCTAAATAATATAAGGAAAATAAGTCTTACCACACATATATAAGCTCACTTGTTTCGATGTCTGTCTTTAGGTTTTATCCATTGAGATGTCTTATATATATAGATTCATCTTCTCCTTCCAATGAACAGAGACGAAGAACGAAACCTAACCTTCTTGTCGTGTCCAAAGATTGCCGAGTGTTAGGGCTTACTGATAGTGTAAGAAATTAATTTGTGCACTTGTATATTATCTTTTTTGGATGTATCAAAATAGCCAAGCACTCATTTCCTAATTACAAGTGATACCAAAGGAGATTTTAATGGGATTACAGTTGCAAGAGCTAACATTATTGAACATAAATAATAGCAATCATGCCTTACTGATCTTAGATTGTATTTTATGTGACACCTTTTATGCATGCCTCAGATTCTTTTACAATGTTTCATAGACTTTAGCGAAGGAAATAGAAAACTTAAGCCCTTGTTGATATAGAGAATTAAACATGAAATGAAATAAATTAGTATCATAATACGCTCAATTTAGTATATTTTAGTTTTAATCCTAAATTACAATGAGACTAATTTTGAAGAAAAAGATCATAAAATGGTTTCTTTCATTTAGTTGAAATGATGATAACAAAATTAAGAAATTGCTGAATAAGAAAAATCTTCAAAATTTTTTTTCTTATTTACTTTTGAAGAAGTTGTATTAATGTTATACTATGGAGTTTCAGCATCCTTAGGATTATTGGTCAATGTACAAAGCTTGTTTAAATCGCTTCTTTTCTTATCTCATTTATGCATTTAAAGCTATTTGTTCTATATATCTTAATATTTTGATAAAATCTAGGGACAAAAAATTAGTAATTTTAATAGATTAAGTTTAATTGTTAATAAAGTGAGGGGTTTTGGAATGAGATAATAAATTGTTTGAAGATTAATGTCATAATGAGTCTTGAATTCCCCTAGTCAGCGATTTGGAGTTTCCTAGCAAACCTTAAGTGAGAGGACGAGATTCATCTTTTTCCTTTAGATATTTCAACAAAAGATCTTAATCAAGTATTTACAATTGTTTCCTGTATATTTAACTTCATACAGAGTTGGCCAATCCTTCATTTGATAATGTACTAATTAACATAAACAGGAGGGTTTGTCTTAGAACTCCTTAAAATGATGAGTTGATAAACTTCACGAAGATAACTCGATAGTTTTATTAATATCACATTAATGACTTGAAATGAAATCTTAGAGTAGGTAAGAGTGATAAACAAAAGTCATAATCATTGTATGTCACGAGATTTCAATGGCTACATACTCTCGGTGAGTATATCATTCATGATTGAGGTATAGTTGTATGTGCATAGACTATTGATTCTATGATAACTTCTGATTAAATTTCTGATTCTTCTTTCAATTCAGATACATATATTTAACACGATATTTCACGATTAAGGATGTAGTATTATTTGTAATTGTGATCCTTATATGTCATATTAACAATTAAAATATGGTGAAAAGAAAAAATCTCTATTTGACGAAACTTCTTCTTATACCTATAAATTCGATTAGACTCAAAAATGATATATTGGAAGAATCCTTTTGGGTCTTCCAATATCAATAAATTAATACAGAAAAATAAAATTAGCCTAAAAGTTTCAGTAATTTGAGCGTAATTTAATTACGTGTTTAATAAAACTAAACTTTTCTTATATATATATATATATATATGTATAATTTGAGGAGAAGATTAGAAAAACATAGTGCTTCGCATAATTGTGAATTTGATAGATATTCCATCACTTACTCGAAATTTACACGCAAGACAGGTTTCGATATTGACAACTTACTGACATTTTGAGATCCACATGCAAGTCACAACCTTATTGTTCATGAATGAGTTGCAAAGGAGATTGTACTATTATAAGGACTCATATGCACGTTTAATGCATTATTTCACATTTCAAAATTTGATATAGTAAGTACATATGTTTTGTATAATATAAAGAATTTTGGAATTGTTGGACTAATATGAATGATGAGATTAGTTGATTTCCAAACTTTCGTGCTATAACTGATGACTGAGTAGTCACTATCACTAGAATATAGCTTATTGAGACTCTTTATCTCACTGTCACTAGGATTACTAACTTGGAATTTGCTCTTTCTTCCCTTGAAAACCTTTATTTCATGTAGAGATATATAGGTTACGTGAAAGGCACTGAATGGTGCCCTATTTTTCAGCGAAGACATTTTCTTAACACTTGCTTACTCTGAACCAACTTGAAACTCGTATCTTAAGAATTTCATGGTCACCTTTAAAAATTATCTTACCTTCCAACCCGATTGTCATAAAGGATTACGTACCTGATAGGATTGTTATCTAATTTAGAGCATTTATCATTTAAGGTATTTGAGAATTATTCAATTGATGTTGTGATACAAAAATATAATAGTCTGCAATGATGAACTTTGTGATTAAGGTGGTATTACAAAGTTTATAAGTTTAGTCTTACAGCAGGCAAGTGATATTTTTATATTTATGTTTGGTTGAACAATTAAAATATTTATAAATTAAAACTATTAAACTATTGTTATGAAAATAGCTTTTTTCTTTTGGCTCAACTTATTAAATTTTGATCCATTTAGGGAACTTTTAATGGAAGCAATCTTATGAGGAACTTGTACAAATCTATTTTCTTTGTAAATTTTCACATCTAGGGATTTAAACATCTTAAAACATTATATAAGTCTTTCATTCTTGTTACAAGAACCCATTATTTAGACTTTCAAAGCAAATCACTAAATCCCCACGACCAGCCATGGCCAGTGATAACAATTTATATGTGTAAAGATATTGGAAGATTTCTAATTATGTTTTTACTATCAGTCTATAAAACATGCCACCACCACATTACAGTAAAGGTTTAAGAAACCTCGACTTCATTAAATTGTTATAACAAAGCATACAGTGAAGCTAATTGCTACTTCGGTTAAAATCTTACCATTCGATCTACTTCCACCACATCTGCCTGCCTGTATGTGTTTAAGGGAAAGATGGATTTGTTTACCTTATTATTTTACCTGGATTGCCGTCTGAACCTAGAGCCCAGATCAAACTGCTAGGCCTCCAAGGCCTACTGTCTATGTGTTAAATAGGCTCAACGTAGGCCATTTATCACTTAGCTGCTGTGATTGGGCTCCCCTTTTTGTTTTTGTCAAATTTGTAAAATTTGTAACACTAGATTAAATAATTTATTTAAATTATATTATTTACAAATTATTATATATATTTGATAATTTATTATTACATATTCAAAATTAAAAATTAGTGATTATGAATTTTACTTTTATAAAAAAGAGTTGCATGTTAGAAGTAGTGCTTTTACTATTTGAACATTTATTATCTAATTACATTAAAAGACAAGCTTTAATGCATAATTATTTGTAGGCAGCCTTTCTTTTTGCATATAATATAAAAATGCTAGGTTTATCCATGACTCAAATTTTGGACTTTTCAGTTATAAAGGAGTAATCTTATCAATTGCTCTGAGACTCACTCTCTTATTATCTAATTATATTAATATATATTATAAAAGAGTTGATTTAGTAGTGGACTAGATATGTTCATCACATAAATTTTATTAGTTGGAATTTTTTTAATAGAAAATGTAAGAAAACTTAGTTCTTTTTTAATTCTTTATTCACAAATTATCTTTAATTGGTTTTAGAAAGTAGATTAATTGAAGGATAGAAAAACCTTACTCGTTCCCCGTCTTATTGGAAGCTTATTGGGTAATGGTTATAGTGCTGAAGTTGGCACAAAAGATCGGCGTTGCTCGGCTTTTAGAATAATGTATGTACAGATGCCAATAAAGTTTGATGAAGCCATGTAAAGATCCCAGTACGGTGATGTCCAAAATGGTTCTACTTCCACTGGTTCTCGTCAACTGGATTGACATAACATGATGCATACGATGTATCTTCACTGATAGCTACTTTCATTAATTATGATCATTATACGTCAGGAAGTCTCCACTATTTCAAGTAGGAGCAATAAGAGGTTGGTTAATTCATACCTCTTAAAATTTAAATTCGAATTAAAAAAATTTTAATACTCAAATTAAATATAAATTATGATTTAAGTAAATAATATAAATTTTGATTTTATGTTTTATTATGTTATATTTAATTAAAATTTTTATTCTCAAGTAAATTCAAATTAAATTAAATTAATCTATATTTCAAATTAAAAAATTTTGAATCAAGTATAATAATATTTCATATTGAGTTTAGATTAAATATTTTTATTCTTGAAGTTCATTCCAAATTTAAAAATAAACGCAATTAAGTACTGTGTTAAAATTGACTATTAATTTTACATTGAATCAACTCAATTACGTGGATTTGCCATCCCTAATATTTTCAAGGAAGTATCGTCACCGCATAGAAAACAAAGGTCAAGATGTAACCTACAGCTATATCCAGTAGACGTCGGTCCAATTGGCAATCACACCCTTTAGGCCACTGGTTGTCTACTTGTGTTGGAGAATATTTGGAATATTAATCCAAAAGGAAAATAGAAACAGCCTTTCTCAAATTTTTAAGAACCAACAATTCAAGAAAAGAGACAAGTAATCAAAAGATTTCACAAAAAATGCATTAATCACCAATTATATTTAATATCAAATTATAATATCACTCATAATTTTACTAAAATAATTTTTAAGATAATGAAGTAGTAGTAATTGATTGTCAAACTTTAATAAGAGCAGAGTACAATTTTTTATTTTTTTCAAATTTGTATATTAGTGACTTTTAAGTGGTGGTCAAATTTGTCAAATTTGTAACAGTCAGATTAAATAATTTATTTAAATTATATTATTTACAAATTATTATATATATATATTTGATAATATGTTATTACAGATTAAAAATTAAAAAAATTAGTGATTATCAATTTTAGTATTATAAAAAAAGATTTTACGTTAGTCGTAATGCTTTTACTATTTTACGTAGAATTTGCATGACAAAATGATAATACGAAATATTGTAATTTAATTTCTCTATAAAATAACTAAGAGATTTTATACATATTTACAGGTCATTTCTTTGTCTAAGTCGAGAACAATATTTCTATCGGGCAAGTAAAGATAAAGTTGCGTATTATCGTATCTTTTCAGATCTTATATCTTATTAGGACTTTGGTGTGAGTGTTGACAATAACAATGAATTCTTTGTCTGACTATAAATAGGAGTTAGCAAATTAGGAATGATATGATTTTGTCCTTTCTCATAGCAGTATCTTTTGCCTAGATTAATATATATATTCAACATAATTTAATTTTAAAATACTTTTACAATTAAATTACACCCTCACTATTTGTTTAACAAAACTCAACATTCGTGGAACATTTATTATCTAATTACATTAATATCATAGAAGAGTTGATTTAGGGGGTGTTTGTTTCTATTTTTAATTTTAATTTTCTGTTTTTGGTTTTAAATTTAGTAAAAAAATCTGTTTGTTTGAGTTTTTAGTTTTGGTTTTTTATAATTTTCAAAAATTACGAGAATCATAAAAAGTAGTTTTTGTTTCTTTTTTTTGTTTTTTAATAATACTATCATTTAATGTATTATTTAATTATTTAAATTTTAATAAAAATTATGAATAATTTAATTCAACATTATA